>JAQFZT010000376.1:0-27236 GCA_034696325.1 Camisiidae sp. | reverse complement strand
TTTTAGTATTCTTATTATAATTAGTTAGAAATTCTTATGCCAGGAAACAAAGTTCGAAAAACTCAAACTATATTAAATGCTTATCAATATGAATTGATTTAACGACTCGACCGAAAATAAAATAGTTGTAGAAACAGAAGAGTTAAATCTTGAATTCAACATCAATTTTGATTAATTGAGATCATAAAATATTTTAATCATAGAAAATGAATAACTCTAAAAGAAAAGAATGCAATAAAGCTTAATTTTCTACAACAAAAGCATAGAAAACTATTTGTCATTTACCTATCATTAATATAAAAAATGTATTTGTACAACTAATGCACTGAAAAACTTAATTAATTTCTGTTGTTCAATCTCTTGATAGAAACTAATTATTGCATTTTTGGCACACGAGATAACGTCACTAAAGACATGCTCCACCGAAACAATAATGAAAGCACTCGAAGCACACAATCGAGTCGTGCGTTTCTCTTAACTCTCATCTCAAACAGAGTCTCTCTTTTATTGATTCACATATAATATGCGCAAAAAAGATATGTGCCATAAGTCTATGTTTCCAGCATTTAATGTCCACTTTTTCTCTTCAAAAGCATATTCTATCGCTTGAAAAGAAGGCATAAACCTATGAGGCAATAGTTGTTCCCAACTATTTGTGGTTCAATTACTAATACTATTATAACTTTTTCTTTTTATCCCTCAATTTAACTCTGTTTTGCGATACTATTCGTTCATAAACTCAAAATGTATCTCAGCTTCAGTTCAATTGATAACAATTATTCTGAGAGAAAATTCATTTTTCTTTTATTACTTGTTTTTGGTTATGATTTATCAACAATTTGTTGTGAAGAACAACAGTCGCCGGCAACTTATGAACAACCATTCGGTGAGTTTTGTTATGCATTTGTTTAACAAACTTTTTTTCTATCTTAATCTGCGCTTAAATTTAATGCCATTTAAAGAGAAAATTTGACAGAAATTTTAATTCAATCTTTTATTAATAGATAAATTTGTCTTAAAATTGTTCGAAAGTTAATAGAAATTTTTTCATAGTTTAAAATTTTAATTTAATTTTAATTTGAAGTTCAAAACTAGTTCACAAATAATAATTAAATTTCTTAAGAGTTTTCACAAACTATTTAAAACTGACTTTTATAGTATAGGATAATAGAGAAAAACTTTTGTTTAAACTTTATATTCATATTGACTTTCATTGTTTGCTAAAAAGACAAAATTTTCTGAATATTAAGTTAAAAATGAGTTTAGAGTTTATTCTCACAAAAGAATAATGTTTTGCAAGAGAAAAATCTCTTTAAGTTATTAAAAACTTATTTCATTAGAGATACTCTTATCTCGAAATTCTCCCAAAGATTTATTATATTTCATGAAAAACACATTATTTAGAGGTCTTATCAGAGCCTAAACAATACTGGCCTTAAAAAATAACTTGAAGTAACTTTTCATGAATGACTAATAGATAGACCAATCATTATCTCATTAACTAAAACTTTTTGGCTTTTATTTGAAGTCTTGTTTTACGCAAATATAAATCTCAATAAAATTTCTTATAATGAAAAGGAATGACAACATCTTTAAGATTAAAAGAAAGAAATCGAAAAAGCAGGACATTCTAGACTATAGTATATCCTCTCTATTCAGTTAGTAAATCATGAATTCAATGAATTCATTGTCTGTTAACTTTGGTTTTCAGTGATTCAATTGACTCAACACTCAATACTATCGGTTACACTTCGAAATGTCTAAATCGTTTTCTGTGTTTTTCAATAATTCAGTTCTCATATAATCATCACATATTTATTATTGTCAATTTACTAAATACTAAACTTTAAAACATATTAAATTATCAATTTTGTAAATTATTAGCTTAATATTTATTTTGATAAATAATTTAAACAAAATTTTACACATAATTCAAAAATCTTTAGAATTTAAAACTGAAATTTTTAATTAATTATAATAGAGTTTTTAGCTTGAAAATTATTTTTGTTGTTGAAAGTCTTAAACCAGATTCTGCATCGATTTATTAAGATTTTTCATTTTGAATCAATTTTTTGTTTTTCAAAAATTGTTACACAATCTGTAAAAAGATAAACTTTGAACTGCACTAAACAGTAAGTCCTATAGATTTAATATTTTATTCTTTAATAATTTGTGTCATTCATAACAAACTAATACTTTCTAAACCATAACTTGATTGACAAGTATTCAAAAAAGGCTTTAATATTTTGAATTAAGACATTTTGAACAGAGACTCGACAAAAAGCTACCACACAATCAATAGAACAGATTTCAATACGATTTAAGAGAAAAGCAATGACAGAAAAGCCATATGTCTTGTAAAAGAGAAATATTTCTCCATCGATGTATAGATAACTAATGTTTTGTTTTGTGTTTATTACAAGAGTATAATCCTATAGTTGTTAAAGCATTAATTTTTTGTCAGTTTTATTGCGATAGAAGAAGAAAAAAAATTGTGTTGATGAACCCCAATATACAGTACTCTCTGATGAAGATTAAGTACAGATTTTGCTTTATTTATAGTTTTCTAACACAAACTCTTACAGAGAGCTTGAATACCATTGAACTGCTATCCGAAAGCGATGGCCACTTATTATCATTAAAAGAGATTTTGGGTCCGAAAATTAGACCATTAACTATTAAAACGAAACTGTTATGTGTGGTAATGTTCGGAAAAAAACTGCTCAATAAATGATAAACATTTCGCTTCTGAGGATTACAAAAAAGAGGGACTATTTCTCTCTTCAAAACAAATTCAGTGCTTTTCTGACTAAAAAACTTTTCAATTCATCCATTGTTTGCTTTAAAAACCTTTTTCCCAACAAAACCAAACTTTTTTATTAGTATTAATTGAAGTTTTGAAAAAAGCTTTTTATTTAGGTTTAGATTTTTATCAATTTTTTCCTAATCTCTGAAATATATTTTGACTATATTTCTATTCGCTTATTATGCTATCAAATGAATTATTTACTAAAAACTATTTGTTTATTCTTTGCGTAAAAAGTTATTATTATTTTTTCTCGTTCTCTCGTTTCGCAAAAACTTGTCATAAGCTGTCTATCATTTTATTGAATTCAATCTATTGAGCTTATGCTCAACTTTTCTCTATTTCTAACATAAATAAAGAGATTATATCATGACGTATTTATTGATTATTATGAAAATTGTTTGCTTTTCATATTAATATAGACTATATTTATGCCCATTATTTGATAAAATGCTGAATTAATTCATTAGGTATTAGAGGAAAAGAATTTTGATTCGCAACGCTCACAGTGTTTACTAATACACAGAATAAAAATAGCTTTGATTAGTGTTGAATCAGCAAAAATTCAAATTACGTGATATTTGACTGAATAAAAATTGTTACACTCACTGAATCTTCAAAGAGACACTTAAAATTCAATTCACGTAATTTGTATGGCTTTGAAGTTAAGCTTTTAAATAGTCAAAAGCTTTCAAATTCTTTTTTATTCTTATTTAGAAAACTTTTTATTCAGTATTTTTATTCAAGAATACCCAGAGTTTGACCTAAAATTTGCTTAACTTTCTTAGAATTATAATAAAAATATAGAATAAAATAAAATTGTTTACAGAATGAAAAAATATTTTTGCATTTGTTCGGAAAAAGACAAATTTCAAGCTTTTATAACATAAGACCTTATTATGAAATCCTTCCCTAATTATCTCTAATCTAATCTAATCTAATCTAACTCACAGTTATCTTTGGCATAAATAACACGTCTTTCACAAGAAGAATAAAATTTCTAAAATTTATTTAAAGCCGATTCCCAAAGATTTGCATATTTAGTCTCAAAAATAATGTCATAAATAAGGATTTGAATTTTGAGATGAAAAATTTTAAGCCCAAAACCCATCAATTATTAAAAGTTGTTTAACAATTCGTGACTTAAACTTCTTTATTATTGGGCAAAATTATAGGAAAAATTACTATTTTTGTTCACAGAGAAAAAGTTTCTAAATGTTATTATTATATGAGTGCTTATGCTTTCAATCCTAATACCGGATGAGACAAATTGTTCTATTCAATAGTTATTCACGATATCAAGTATAACGTATATAATGTAATAAAGACAGCTTAATATGAGCACCACTTAATTATATTATATTTGTAAAACACAGAATGTGTGCGCATTCATATTTTCTCATAGCTATGATTCGCAAATTTTCGCCTAAAGTCAATCAAACTATATAAAGAACTACATAAAAAACAAAACTCACTCAGTATTATAACTAGTGGTGGTATAGAGTACTTCATGAGTCATCAAAAACACCCAAATCATAACATTTTTCATACAATTAAACACTTCAATAGTATTGAAATTCAGAATTTTTTTTTAAATCTTTAATTTTTTGGCAACAATTTTAGTATTTTTGGCTACAGACGGATAAAAAGAACAAAACTTTAAACTCGTGCTCTCACACCATAAGTTAAAATGTGTTACAATAACTTAGTTTTATAAATAAATTTGTTTTATGGTAATTTTTTCCACGCTTTCAAACAATTATTGTAATTTAGTATTGAATTAAAAATTATTTGAAAAATTTTGAACTTTTTTGATCTATTGATGGATAGAATTGAAGAATTGAATTCTTGGAATATATTTTTTCATTTTAACTGATTAAGCTTTAAAAGCTTTAAAATATTCATGTTTTTAATACATAAAATAATATTCTCGATATATGTTTGGAGCTCTCATTCAAATTCAAAGCTCATAATTAACTGAAATGTGATATCGAGAACGAATCTAATATTTCATTTGAAATGCATATAAAATCAAATTTAAGCGATAAAATATTCTCAAATAAAACCTTTTCTCTACTTATTTTTGAGCTGATTTACATAATTATATTATTTTGCATTATATAAAAGTTTTTCGTTCCTATTCTGATGTGATATATGAAAGTTAGTTGTGATGAATAAAAGAAGAAAAGTGTCAGACTTTTAGACAACTGCTTATCTAACTTTCATAAGTCATTCAACATTACAAAAAGAATATTAATTCAGTGCAAATACTGAATAAAACTAATAGATTCTTCATTCGATCCAAATTTAATGGTTTGATTCAATTTGAAAAAAACTTATTTTCATTTCAAAATATTAAACTTGTATTTTTATTTTAAATATTAAAATTTTTATTTATTTCGAAAGATTTACGTAAATAAAAATCTATTAAAAATACTGAATAAAACTTTTTATAATATTTTATGTATCGAAATGAGAAATATTTGAACTGATTTTATTTTCATAACAATAAACAGTTAATAAATCGGTATTTGTTTTCAGATCAAAAATTTCATATAAAAATTCTTTTGAAGTCAAGTCTAAGAAATCAAAACAATTTTTCTCTGAAATCAATACAAAAACTCATATATTCTGATGATAAATGAAAATACTTTCTCAATAGACAAGTCGTTGAGTGAAATTTTTAAACAGGAAAAAAGTAGATATACTTCTTATATCACTAACACTTATATATTTTGAATACTATTTTGAATTCATACCAGACGTAGTTTTTAAAAAGAAGAAGAAAATATTTGCACGAATTCTCTATAATTTACTTTTATTGTGTTGAATACAGAGTGTATTCTCGTTGAAGAAGAAATAGACGACAAGGGATTTTCACACCATTTTATTCAATAGTAAATATATATTTGACTTAAAATAAGAAAAGAAGTCAATTTGAATAAAAAAATATTATATTCAAAGTTAATAAATTTGAAGTATTAATGAAGGTATAGAAAAACGCAAACTATATATAAACTATAGATCGGATGCTTTTATTTGAGGATAAATACTTCGAGTTTCGTAAATCAACTTCTTTTATGAGAAACTTTTCTTTCAGAAAAAAGATTTGAGTTTTTATTGAGCGAAACTATTTATTAGATCTTTTCAACAGCTCTTTTCAATACAGAAGTAGTTCGAAGAATGAAGTCTAAGATTAAACCCAATTTGGTCTGAAGTTTAAAACTTTGAAACCTGTAAAACGTAATACTCTATCCAATCGTCTATAATAGCTGTGAATAGAAATGAAAGGGAGAATGAATTGTAACTGTAACTCATCCGTCATCAACACTCAGTATTAAAGTTTAGTATTTCAAGAATCTAAACATGACTTCTTAAAGATCTATAGCTTCATCGCTTCTCTCTTCCCTCATCTGATGCCTTACTGTACACTTCATTCCATCAAATATGTGCCACTTTAAGCATCACTTGTCATCCAAAATCACACTAAACTTTTATCAACAGTATATATATCTCGGATTCTAAATGAATGATACGCTCTCTTGAGTTGAGTAAACAAAAATCGTTAAACATATCATTGATTAAAATTTTCTACAAAAATATACACAAATTTTTAGATATATTATTGAAGGATAGCCTGAATCAAGTGATTTATTTATTATACTCTATAGATATGTTAAATTTTCAGTTGTCTTTTCGCATGAATTAATTTTGTACTCATTTGTTTGGGTATATAATACGCAAATTTTAATATACTATTTAATGAAGTTTGACTTTAAACACATCTCATTTAACACTCGAATAAAAGTAACTCTTTCTGTATGTAAATTAAGCTCAAAATTTCTGTTTCGAGCTAATGTTGAAAGAATAAAATTTTTGAATTAGACAAAGAATGTGTTTATAGCTTCAAATGTTTCTGATTCAATCCAAAGTCAAGCTTTAAAAATAGGGAATTCTTAAAGTTTAAAACTTTTTATTTAATAAAATTAATGAAATATATTTTGGTTGAAATGTGTTTCAAATTTTAACTTTTGTTAACCAAAAGAAATAAGTTTCAGGAATAATAAATTTTTATGATTGATAACAGCGGTTGAGATTATAAATGAAAATATGTTTGAAAAATAATATCTTCTGATTCTTTAGCCTCAGACAGAAAATAATCATAATTTATAATTAAAGCAATATTTTAAAAGCATTGAAGAAAATATTTCTTAAGCAAAATAGTCAATCAAAAGCTGAATAAAATTACAATTATTTTTTCAGGTTTTTCAAACCATATGTAGAAAAGATTGTTTCTAAGAATTATTTATTACTATTTTATTTAAATATATTATTTTAATTAAATATTTTTTAAAAATAGAAAAGCTTTTGCTTTTATGATAATATGCTTGAAGTGTAACTGACTTTACCTCTCATAAAACGCTCATTTCTAAAGAGATGCTGAATTTTCATAATAAATATGAGATCTCATAGAAACTAATTTCAAAATATGTGTCTATACTTTGTTTCTGAGACATAAAGTTACTAAAAGCTAATATTATCCAAAATATTCATAATTTAAATTTCAAAAACAAGACATAATAGCAATCTGCTATTCGACTCTTGTGTAAGATTAAAAAACTTGTCTTCTATAGTCATCTATAAAACTTGTGTTCATTTCTAACTTTTGTTTAAAATTTTATGATCAGAACTTAGCAAAAATACTCTTAGTTTTTACGACCCTTAGATTCCTAAGAAATTTAAAACTACAATAATGTTTGTTAAATAAATTTCTTAAACTCTTAAAGAAAAAATGTTTCATAACAATAATGTTGATGTCTATTATGCTCATCACGTTCTTTTAGTCTTTAACACTGATTTTTTTGTTTCAGCTCATTTTTATCCAAGACTTGTAATAATATTTTTCTATTTTTTCTGCTTTCATCTATTGAATGGATTGCATTCGCGGCCCATTATTCAGTCTGAAAATTATACCCAAATCAAGCGATATATAAATGAACTGATGTTCAAGTTTGATATACACATCATATGAAAATCAAATATACTATTCATTTGTTGATCAAACAAATAAAAAAATTTCTGAAGTGTTATAATTCTATCTATTCTATACACCTCTTCGTTGACATGAAAAGAACTCTCATATTTTGAATGCTAGTTATGGAAAATTTCATACATATTTCTCATACAATTGATATAACAAATGAAGTGATTATTCAGTCACAAAATTTCGAATAAATAAATAATTCAAAGACTTTGAAATTAGTTTGAATTGCTTCACAAGTTTTTTTCTTAAAAAACTTTTCCATTAAACCAAATTGAAGAGGAAAAAATACTTTGATTCATAAGAATATGCGGAAAATGGCATAATTTTGACTGATATGTTAATCTTGAATTATATCTCAAATAAAATTTGCTTAAAGAATAAGTGATATGTTGGGCCGCATTATAGGAAATAAAAGTTCTGTTATATTATTCTCAGTAATAATCGCTATGTGTGTGAGTATAAAGTATTCCGATTGCGTGCTATCACTTATTTTCTCGCTAAAAGAGTAATATTCTTTTGATTGTATACAACAGAATATCGCTAACAGTTAAATAAACTTTAATATATATCTGAATTCAGTTATAAGCAATTCAAGCCCAGAATTAATTAAATTATCGTTTTCTTACCGAACTTTTACGCTATAAATAAGATGCTTAGCTATCACTCTATTTAATAATTAAATTATATTAGATTTATGCTGAATGTAAGCTCTTTTACATTTAAACTTCGAGTTTATTCTAAAAGAAATTTGTTTTTCAAAAATAAGGTTTTAGAATATAAATTAAAAAATTTTAAATGTCAATAACGTATTATGTTATGAATCTATATAAATGTCAACTATTTTCTCAATAACTTTAAAGTTAAGATAATCTGAATTTTCATGTATTTATAAGCGAGTATTGACTGTCTTTAAGTAAAAACTTTTTGTTAACACTTTTTTGTATGATTATTACTGGTTTGCGGTCACGAATGTTAGACAATTTAGATTATTATTCCTTGTATTAGTTCTTGTTCATGGCTTATAGGGTCTGACTTTTTGATTATAAGAGATTTATAGCTTTGTTAGAGTGAATGATAACATGAAAATTTAAAAGTCAGCGCAATTCATGTCATGAATCACTAATCATTAATAACTCTTAATTAACATAAACTTTCAAATCAGCGACAAATTTATTTGCTTTACATTTTGACCATTAATCACTACAAAAATATTTAGTTTAAATTCAATTAAATGAAATAGATTTGATTTTTATATTTTTGATATTCAGATATTTCAAAATCTTTTTCTAAAGTTCTGTTTGAAGTTTTGGAAATAAAGTCTAAATAGCTTTAGGTAACGATTCATATGATAAATATTCGAAGGAAATAATGTATGAAAAATATTAGATTAGTATTTGCTTAATATAAATACGTATATCATAAAAATGAATGCAAAACATCAATAAAGTTTCATATGTATTGAAAATTTTTATTCCAAAACAAATATTACATCTTTTTTAATTTGAAGATTCTTTGAAAATGGGATTTTTTGCTAAAAATCATCGATAATAAAGCTTAATATATTTGATTAATATTTTTTGCATATTAACTGAATTTGAAATTTTGTTTGTGTTTAAAGTAATATTTTTATCCATTGAACGAGTTCTTTACTTATATGTCTTCATTTGAAAGACTTATTGAGTTTCAATTTGTAAAATCTTTTGTTCACTTTTCCTGAATAACAATAAAAATATTCTTAAGTTGAAAACTTTTCAGAGACTCAAATGGAGAAAAATAACTTCGATTTCGAAATTTATCAGAATTTAGTTCTACATGAAGTTGAAAAAGTGTTGAATACTTATAGAAAATAAGCTATAAAACTATGAAGAATCAGAAAATTGTGCTAAATATCGATTGAAAAAATAAAACGCGAAAATTTGATATAGAGTTTAGTTGACTTTTACTGCATTTTTAACGCTAACATTCATTTGGATCTCTTCTAATTCTCTTTAAACCCATTTTATTGCTCTTTCATATGATGTCCTATGAGTTAAAACCTTAAAATTATATCATTTATGGTGTAGTTTATGTGTTGTGTAAAGTCTCTATTAATGTTCTCTGAACTTGAAAAACACATTTTCTACTCGTTTAAAAAGTTTGATTCACTTTAGTTTTTCTTCACGCTTGATATACATTAATAAAAACTTTTAAATTACATAAAATAGAATACATATATAAATCTCCAAATCATCCCTTGAAGTACTTTTTTGGTCGAGAAAAAAATTCTAAACTTATTTTGAAAGGAAAAAATTTCTTTATTATTACTATATTTTGCAATAAAATATGAGAAAAATTCTCGCTTTCATTTCATTTGCTATATTTCATGCTTTATTACGCGTTAATATTAAATACATTTTACATTTTTCTTGTGTTTTTGTTATGTTTGAATATCATTTAGAGTTTAACTTAAGTCAAAGATATTAAAGACTATATTCTGTAACACATTATATGAGCAATAAATATAAGTCTATTATATCAAGAAATAACACAATAAAAATTGCCTTAAAAACATACACATATATTACATGCATTTGAATATATTTTACAAAAAACTTCTTTAGAGTAAGAAATTTTTTCTCTTATTTCACTCGAAAGCAATTTTTCATATCATTTCTTTTCTCAGTCATCAATCATTCGTATATTTCTATCATACATTTTTTCTCTTCAAATTTTGGTTATTTGTTCTCAAATTTTACTCGAATTCCAAGGCTTTTATTTATGATAGTAGAGAAAGTTCAGAAGAATTTATAGTCTAACTGACGAAATATATGTTACCCTAATTTCTACATTGTATTCAAAAACTTTTTTCTTTTCTTTTATATCATTCGCGAAACTTGTCTTATTCTATGATTTATCAATTTATTAGTTGTTCACAGCTCTGAAATAATTGATCGATTATTTTCAGAATAGGTGTCGGAATCTCTTATAATGAAATCTAATGCTGGAAAACAAAAAATTTCGTTTTCAGCAAAATTTTTTGTAGAAAATATCACTTTCATCATGAAGTTCTGTCTCAGCTTTCAGTTATTAATTTAAAATAACTGTATTTGTTATTGAGCTTATCATTCGAAAAATTCCAATAAATGAAGAATTTTCGCTCGAAGTTTGTTATAAAGATAAATAATATTATTTTTCGGATAAACTAAAGATCGGATTTATAAGTATGAGAAAAACTGACTGATTATATGCTCATAAGCTTTCCGGGAATTCCAACCTTTAATTCCATATTTCTGCTAAAATGATATTATTCTCAGAATTCTCAGAGCAATTCCATGAAAAGTATTATTCTTATAATGCATTAGAATTTTTTATCCCATTCATAATCGATGTTAGAAAAGAATTGACGAGAAATATGGAGAATCATTCGGATATTCTTTGATTGAAAGTGTCATTCAAAGAGTGATCATTAGTGAAAATGAAAAAGTTTTCTGTTGAAATCAAGTGAATGAACTGATGATACTATATATATGTGAGTTATACCAGTAGAGCAAATATTTCAATAACTGAAGTGATTTATTTTTTAATCAGCAAAAGAGCAAGTCTTTCATTGATTTTTTATTTCTCTTTCTTTTATTTAGACTTTTATTGTTAGATAACATTACTGTACTGTACATTAGAAGTGACAAAATTGTATTGACTCTTGAGCTTGAATATGGAACTGATGCAAAAAATCCAAAGATTTGGTTAAATGGTCTGAATTTATCCTACAAAAAATGATAGCTCATATTTGTAGATGTATTGCAATAAAGTATATGTTTTAATAAATATTCCCATTCAATTAAGCGCAACTGTATATGTTTTTTGAACAACTTGTACTACAAAAAACAAATAATAAAACTGATTATTGTTGAAAATCATTACTAGATCTAAAACTTCAAATTACTTACAAGAATTGATAGTACTCTACAAATTTGAGTCATTTTAGAAAATGAACAAATAAATGATTGCTATGAAAAAGTTCATGAAATCATCCGTTTTAAAGCTATGACTTTTGGTAAGTAAAAAAAAGTCGAAGTGAGAGCTTGAGTCAGAATGAGAACTGAGAGCCTGAGCCTATCGCTGAATAAAGTTACGAAAATGATTATTTTTTGAAATGAGTTGAAATTAATTACTGTCTGGTTATAATCATGTTTATAAGATTGCCATCTTCTTCTAAACAAATAAATTCAGAAGTCATTTCTCAAAAGAAGTGCATATTTCAAGCGCTAAACAAATAATTGAACCGTTATTGCTGTCAAATATATTATGCTTATCGATATGTTTACGTCAAAAAATTCTCTATTCAATGATTAGACTTTTGTCTTTCAAGTGCTCGTTAGTTCTCCTCATTCTTGAGAATATGAGTTAAACCTAAATTCTTCCCTTTACTGAACGGTTGAGTTAACCCCTTATTTTAGTCCATCAGTCAATTCTAGATTATATATGAAAATGACTTCTATAGAGAAAAAAATCTAAAGCATGGAATTGAAGCAACAAATTATTGATGTGATGATCATTGAATTGCATTAATGTTTGCTCATTCGGGTGTATATTTTCATAGCCTATACACAAAACAATTTCAATCACATTCTCCTACTCTTATGCTTAATGACTCGAATTATAAATCAATAATTTCTCAATTTTTCAAACATTTATATATTTGGGTTAATTTTTTGCACACATAATAATAAATTATACGTTATGCTATCACTTTTTCCGGTTCTAAAAGTGGCTCAACTAATGAAGAAAAGTTTGCTTTCAGTTTGACCTGAATATGAGAGCAAAAACATCTGAAATTTCTTCAAAAAAGTTTCCTTTTTTCACCAAATCTATTCAAAATTATTCCAAAATTAGTATAGTTTTCGAACTTAAATGCATTGAAATAATTTTTTTAATCATATTATTTCTATAAATAACATGTGTTTTATCAATAATATTGAATTGAATTTAGGATTTTTTCAGCTCATGATAGAATGAAATGAGTTTATAGTTTTGTATCAAAAAATACTTCAATTTTTACCAAAAAGTTTAAAATTCTAGAAAAAATTCTGAGATTTCAATATTATTGAAGTGTTTCATTTTTGCAAAACTTATCAAAACATAATTCGGAGGTCTTTATCATTCAAATTCTTAATTTATTAATGAATTCGTTCAATACTTCATGGAAGAGTTTAATAATTATTTCTGAAAAATTTCGAAAGCCTTAAGATACTAGAATAGAAAAATTGTCTTCTAGTTTATATCATATTCGAGAGAGAATTTTTTGACTTATATTAATGAAATTTCTGAAGCGAATAATCAGCTCAAATGCTCAGTTGAAAGTAGTCTCATATCTAATAAGAACTTTCCTTTACTTAACCGAAAGATTCTCATCTAATTCTTTCTTTATATTCATTGGATATAAAATTTCTCGCTTAACATTATCATGAATGAAAAGGATTTAAAATGATTGATATCTATCATTTGGTGTCTACTTTTATGTATAGATAGTTTTAAAGTTTTTACTCCAGAAAAATAGGTTTTATTTTCTAGTTATAAATTCTGACAATAAAGTTGTCACACAATTACTTTTTATCACAAGTGATATAACGAAAATGAATCATTTGTTTGCTTTACAATTTGAGTCAATATTTCTATAGGCATTGTTTTCCAGGCCCGCAAAACCTCTTATATTCTCAGCTATTTATGTGTTAAATTTACTGTAATTTTTCTGTTTTACTGTTTCACTGACAGGCAATTTATTTTAGTTAAACTCACAGCTGACCGAAATCACATTTAATTAGTGTTCAGGCAAGAGTTGATGTACTATTTCCTATAGTATGAGAAGTTTTATTCAATGAAATTCTCTCTTGAATAGATTGGATCCTTATTTGCATTTTACCGCTACTGCTCGTTACGAAGTTTCATCGCCAATAACTTAATACCAATAAAAGAATTTCTCTTCCGTATAATCACAGATATGAGCCATAAAAGTGGAAAAGACTGAGACCACTAATAAGATGGCCCTTAATTTTGGTTAAGAAAGTAAATCCTAATGTACAGTAATATCTCATTATAAGGAAATATTATTCAGTCAGATTCTTATCTGAATTTAGAACTTAAGCCTATCATGAAATTAAAAATGCGGCAAAATTTTCTCATTCCTATCGATAGGAATCAGGTTTAGCAACAGAAGTTCAAAATCAAAATTACTGGTAGTTAAAGGCAATTAAGACTGACTAGTGGTGTAATAGTTAATGAATTATGAATTTAAAACAATCAAAAACGGCAAATTATGCTTTATATCATTTTTAGCATTAATTAAACATTTCAATAGACAAATGACTTCTCTTGACCACATTGGATAGGAAAGTAATAAAGTTATGCAAGATTTTTCTAAAAATGACAAATTTTTAGGCAACATTTAAAGTATTGTTGGCTACGAATGGACAGAAAGTAAACTCGTTTTGTTCTACCACTAGTTGAAAAATGAGAAAAACTTTACTAAATCATCAAATCTAATGCAATGAGATCTTTCAATTCACAAAAAGCTATAACATGTCCCCCAGAGATTTGTTAGAGTTTTTGTGATGTACTCTTATTTCAATTAATGATCAAATGGGAGAATATTCTTCTAAATACATATTTTCCATAACTAGATTCAATTGTAAAACTGGTTCTATACTTATTCGATAATAAAATTTGATTGAAACCAATATTTTTATATTTAGATACATTTATTTTAATGCTACAAAACTCTTATCTCCAGTATTTTTGCCACATATTCAAAATGATCCTTAAGTTGTAATAAGAAGATAAATTGTTTAGACTGTATTTGATTACATTCTCTCTTTTTTATCTCATGACTTTTTTCTCTACTCTTGATTTCACTGTTATATTAGATTACTTTCTGCCCAACAATGAGAGCAATAAATTTGCGGATGCGAAGCATTAATGAGAGGTGAATACTATATCTTATGCTATAATAGCAAAGCTCATGACATTTTCAGTTCAGCTATACTTTCAAAGAAATAGCTCCACATCTTAGTTGACTCACATTTTCTAATAAAGAGCAGAAACTTTAAGCATATTTCCAAACTGAAAGAAAATTTCAATTTTAATATCGAAGCATAATCTGAAAACATAATTTTGATTAATTAATTCACAACTTAAATGCATTTTTGCATTAAGTCTTGAAGTTGGGTCTGTATAAACAATTCCTTAAATAATTGCTCTCTTATTTAGAGATTAATTTTAATTCAATAAACTATAGATTAATTAAGAATTAATCAAAAAACTAAATATTTATCTTCACTTTTAAGACTCTTTGATTAAGTCTAATTGACTTGAGTATCTCATAAACCTTTACTCTTAATTTAAAAAGAAATTGACATGTTTTATATGCTTAATATTTAATAACATTAATGTAATTCAATGCAAAAGCTCTTTTCATATAAAACTGCTTCCAAATAGAAATTACTTTTAAAAGTAAAGCTTTTTATATTATTTTCCGGGAAAAATTAGAAAACTTTGTCAATTATCGTCTTTACGAAATTCAAATCTAGAATACAAAAGTGTTTATTGTATTCAAATCCCTAATGTGTAACATTTGCACACTTTTTTGGAATCGAGTACTTTTAGTGGCTTTTAATCAATAGCATAATAAAAAAAAAGTGCTGTTCATTAATATTGATTATTCGTTTTGTGCACTTTTCATCATAAAAAACTTTCTTTTAGTAAGAAAAATATCACTATAAATGTGAAAAATACAAACTTATATTCTTTGCAAAACTTTTTGATGATAATGAGGTGATATCAAAATGTTTGCATTTTATTCTCTAAGCTTTTTGTGGTAGAAAAAGCATAATTTGGTTATTAAGGAAAAGGAAACTGTGATTAATTGTATTATAATTACACTTTTTATATATTTTAAATTAATAAAAGAATTTAATTTAATAGATAGTTAGCTATAAATTAGTTGAAGCATTCAATGGAATAATGATTTAAATTTTAAAATCTATATTTGAATAGAATTTGAGTTTTAAATCACATGATTTTGGGTTATGTTTTCAGTTCAGAAAACTTTATTATGAAGTTATCATATATTTTGTAGATATTTATTTAGTTTCATATGAGAAATACTTTTTAACCAAATTAAAGGCAAAGAAACTTTATTCATACTAAACAAATCAAAACTAATGGATATTTTAAAAGTTATTTAATTATTGAATATCAATGTTATATTGAAATTCTTATCATTCCATTAATGTTGAGTTTAGAGGTTAAGAATGCATGAAAAAACCAATAATTCATTAATATTTATCTAGAAAAATATTTTTTGGTTTCAAACATTATCGAGAATTTGAAGCATTTCTCTCATACGTTAAATATTAATCGAACATGAATTAAGATATTTGTAGTATTTTGTTTAGTCTTGTGGTTACATCTTTTCATTTTCAAGTTAGTCATAACGACCATAATCATCATCATAACCATCACATGATATATACAACTCTTCCTTCTTTTTCTTGTTCTCGAGGTTTTAAGTTTTAAACTATTGTTATATAAAGAGAGAAAAAAAAGCTGAGAATGAGTTAAAATGAAAAACACTTTTTTTCTTTAAAAATAAAAGGAAGTCTTGCCTTCATGTTTCTGTATATCTTTCACTTTTCTTCTGTATAATATATAGCTTTATTATTTTCTTTCCTATCCTATACCTATTTATACTTATTTTTTAGGACAATCCTCTTATTGCAGGCGTTTTCTAAGAGCACACTTTTTTCATCTCTTAAATACTCTTTTCGATCAAAATATATAGAGTACGACAGAAATTATCCCACAAATTATATCATAACAAAAAAAACCATTCAATTATCAAAAATCAAAACCACATAAGTTTTCTAAAGAAAAAAATCTCAATTAAAACCCAAAGGAGAAAAGTGTCAATAAATGAAAGACTATTTGAAAAAAATATTATCATTTATTCTTAGAAAATGGTTGAGTAAACTGAAAGAAAAAAGAAATTGTTATTCCTATGAAAGGACTTGATGTCAGTCTCTATAATAAAACATCATTTCTTTCCAGTTTGATTCCAAGGCTTAAGGCCTTTACAGCTCTCACTCTCAATATCTTGAAATACTGATAGAACCATATTTTGATACTGAAGGCATCAATTCTTAATACACGCTTATTATCGTCGCTAATACCTGAAGCCTCTTGAGCGCTAACATTTGATGATCCCTTAGAAAGATGTCCATTTATTCCCATGAAAAGAGGTATCACTAAAACTTCCCAAACATTATATACAAGAGACACAGTTTGTTATATACAGACTCTATAAATGGTATCTCTTGTGAAACTCTTTTTCGAAAACTTATCTTATTTTTCGACCCCTTTCTCCCTCGGTTTGTCAACTTCTTCATCACTTTATCAATGGGTCACTTTTTCGTTTATGCCGTGCTTTAACTCTATGACAGCCTGAATTGGGAATGAAAAGACACTATCTTTTTAGATGCGATGGTAAATGATGTCTTTCAAAAGTGATGGAGACTTTCCTCTCTTTTATTCTTTCTTCAAACCAAAATTGATTTGTTTCACATCAACGTTTTACATAAGTAACAAAGGCTTGTTATCTTTACTCTCTTTGTTCACTAGTGTGAAAAAGTCCGAAATCTTTTCATTTCTAGTTTACAACTGTAGTCAATAGTATTTATGATATAAAAGCTCTGTTTTTGTTAAAATAAATTTCTCATGTTTTGCTTCAATTTTTTTTTCTCAATGTTTATACTTCTTAAGCATTAGAAAATTTTTTAAGAATTGAGTCTAAAGATGAAGATTTCATAATTAGATTCTTAACAGCTCTAAAGATTTATTTCAAGTCTTATAATTAATAAGTATGACAATATAGAGCTATATTAGAAAAAAATTTCGATAACTTAATTATATTGAGAAAGTTTCAATACTTATTTCAAGCCTTCATTATTGCCAGCAAATTATAAGAGCATCTGTTGAAGTGTTTTTATAATAAGTGAAGACAAAGCTAAGCTTAAACAACTTATTAAGAAGAAAATGAATTAATAATTTCAAGAATCCTTTGCAATAGACATTCATAAGCAAGATATTTAAGCACTTCATCTGAAGGGTAAAAAATCAATTCTTTTGCTGTCGATTTCTCTTTCAAAAATGTCTTGTGATTTTTTTGCTATTAATAGTAGAATATTTTTTTGTCTTCTAAGAAGCCTAAACCTAATGTTGATATTTTTGCTATCAATAGTAGTTCATGAATTCCTATATGAGCACAAATATTCTGTTGAAAGAATATCTATGTTTTTACAGATGTTACAACTCTTGAGAGAGAAAAAATTCAATAAAAGTTTAAAACACCTTTAATTGAAGCAAAAGCAAAATGTTTTCCAATAAAAGCAGAATTAAGCAAAAAGAAATTTTTACTAAGTTATAAAAAATCAAATGAGAAAAATTCGAAGCAAAACAATATTGATATCCAGTTATAGGAAAGTGATCACGAACTGAATAATCAATGAATGGACATTGAATGAGTAGAAAAAGAAAACTTTCACTAATTTATCATATTTTTGGTTGTCAGGCATTGCCTGATCATCAACTGCTTTAGGGTCAGAATAGAGTACAATTATTTAGCTGTTGAGTTGACACAAAAAATTCTAGTTGAATAGTGACTCCTCTCTCTCCTCGAACTGGCAGCCAAAGTGACTGAAGAGTGTTGTGATATTAGGCGTAACGAGAAAATGAACACAAATACAATCCCAGAAGTGTGTGATGTGTTTGGATTAATCGGAATGAGTAGAGAAAGTAAGAAAAATAAAAAAAACGCTTACACATTGAGCATAAAGACACAGAAAGGAAAGGGTGAAAAAATTGTCAGTCAATAAGTTTTACGGTAAGTTATATGCGATTGATTGGAAAACTTGTTCAGTGGCCAACTTTGTTATTGAGTTCTATGAGTTAATATATATTTGAATAGGAATTATGTCTAATGACATTAGTATTAGGCTCAGATCTCCATAGTTTAGGTACTCAACCATATTATTCTTATTTCATTTCTTTAGTATTATATGATTCTATAGTAGCATTCATTGAAATTCTTTCTTAATAACCAACTATCCATTACTCATGATTTAATATCTGTTTCGGATGAGATGAAAGTCTCATTAATGTATTTTTTGCCAAAGACTTTATTCACTTACAGCTTAGCGATGATTGATATGAAAACTTTTGCGTCAATTCAAATTCAATCAAATAAATCCTATTCAAGCTGTAGTTTTCAAACATTTTAAAGTTTATAATCAGTTTCTAAATTTGAATATTTCATTACTTGTTTGGATGAAAGTTGAAGTTTTTATAAACATATACAAAATTATTTACGAAATTATTTAAGAGTTAAAGATATTTTTGATTTAACGTTTGATAAATTAATCGCAAGAGAGAAAAGGGAAATCATCATCAAAATCATAGTCAATGAATATTGAATTCTGTGCTTTTACACATTCCTTAAAGAATAAAAAAAATTTTAATAAAAAATTTTCTACAATTTTTTAGGTCAATAAAATATATTTAAATTCTTTTCCTCATATACTGTATAAGTTTTTTAAACTGATAAAAGTTTATATAAAAAAATTACTTCAAATTAAATTAAGTTAAAAAAATTGTGAACAAAATGAAAAAGTATTTTAAAGGTCAAAATGAGCCAAAATTTTTTGCAATTATCGAATGTCTCCATTGATTAATCATTAATAGCATCGGCAAAAAATTCTTTTAAAGCAGTTATTAAGTTATTATTTCGATTGCTTTTTGGCTAAAATCATATTTTCTATTTCTATAAATAGAATAAAAACCACAAATAATAACAGTTTTTCTAATACTTCAAGTTTCGGTTCATGAAAGAAGAGTGAAAAAAATGTTATACATTATTAATACAAGAGAAAAAATTGTTTTACTGTGAATACACAGAAGTAATATTTCATCTCTACATGTGTCCAAACTTGTAGTCCATTCCATGTGTTGGGGAACTCATGAGTTTCTATTGAGCCGTGAACTTGACTTAATTATTTTGCTGTTTAATTTGGGTACAAATTTTTGTTAGAGTGAAACCCAATTGTTTGTGAAGAGAGATTGCGTGAAATAAATGGCATGAAAAATAAAGAATAAGAGAAAGCAAACATGAAATGTTCATAAAATATATGAGAAACTAATGAGAAAACTATAGTACACAAGAATTTTCACAAAAGGAATCGTGAATTTTTTCACAAACGACTTGTTATATAAAAGAAACCTCAATGTATAATAGTATACAGTATACAAGACTTGATTTAAGTTATCCTTCAAACTAAACCTAACAATCGTTTCTCTATTTATTTAGAAAGTGACGGAAAATATATCGTTTTTCGATATATAAGTTACTCCTGTATATATAGAGTAAATTGTGTCACATTTGGTCTGACCATCACATTAAACGCTAGCCTAAAGTGTGTTCACTAGTTATATAGTTTTTTGCCGTTTCCTCAGAAGGTGTGCATTTCATGTTTACTGCATCTGTTATTGTATTGTAGTCTCTATTGTGTGGATGTGACGGTAATCTCCACTTCGAAAAGTAACTCTAATCGATCATTACGTGAAATACATCGCTAGACCTCAAAAAAGAATTCTTGCCTTTCATATGATATGTACTAAAATTTTATTATAATAAAAGAATTGTCACAATCAAAGTCTTGAGCATCATTTCTTTCCCTTTTTCTTATGAAGTATGTGTTTGTCAAACAAGAAAAGCGTATTTCGTGTCTTCTAAGACCCGATTGTCTGTCTGACCATCAAATTTATATAAAATAATAAAACGTGTGTGCATTATATCAAACTTATCTTCTCTTTCGTGTTGGGATTGTATGGAAAAGCTTTTCTGCATGAATCGGGTCTCAGGAAAAGTTACTTTTATTTTCTATTTTTTTCAGGGTATTATAACTTTTTTCTTGATAAAGTGGTGAGAAATTAGTCCAATCTTTACAAATATTCATAAAACTTAAAGAGTTTGCGTTTTGAGTCAGGAATTTAAGTGAAAAGTTTTGGGGCAATTATTCACTAAATTTATTGTAAAATATGATTCAAAAATAAAATATTTTCATTGAATATTCATGAGAAATTGATGCAAAATAATTTTATATCCCTAATGCATTAAATTGTATTTATGTTAATTATATTTCAGTTCATTTGAATTAGTTTTTCAGTTAATGAAGTCGAAAGTTTAGGAAACTTTTCAATTATAAGAAAACATACATAAAAAATATTTGAACTAAAACTTTTCAATTTTAGCTTTTTCTTAAAATCCGACTTAATATAAAGCCATCACTACTTTCTATAAATTCATGTAAAGCATTAGAGTTGAAACAGAAATTCCTAATAATATTTTACGAACACATTTTCAATTTAAATTTTCTTTAATCGAATTACGAGAAAAAAAAGTTATGAATATTTGAAAAATATAAATAGAGAAACTCTTTTTCTACAAATGTTATGCTCGAAATAATGTTTAGAAATATTTTCTCTCCTAATAGAATAGATTCTCTATTGAATAGGGGTTTACTGTAATAGAAATTATATATTTCTCTCCTCAATGAGGGCAGTGAGCATTCATGCATGACATTAAAATGTTTTTCTGCCTCTTATACCAAACTATATCAAACTCACTGGAGTCAAGTGATGCACATTTATGTATGTATTTTTTCTTTCCATTTTACTGATGAATATATAAGTACTAAGACATCAATTCACTGATAATCATATTATATTATTTGATGTTTAGTTCAAAAAAAATGAATATATATTATACTTTATATTCTTATGCTTTTGTCTGCGGTTTTTTATATTCTAGATGTAAAAAATATTGAATTAATCTCAGCTTAAACTTAAGAAATATGTATTCATAAAAGCCTGAAGAAATAGAAGTTATATTTTAATTAAATTGAAATCTTATTATTGTTTTAAGATTATAAAAATCCATTTATTCGATAAAGATTAAGGAACTTCTGCTCAATTATGACAACAAACATTATGCTTAATAATGCACAAAAGCTCGAGGTTTATACTCGACTTTAAGCTCAGTAAAAATTTCAACTTGTTTACAGATAATAGAAAATGATGAGATGTCGAGGATCATAATGAATGAATGGTTACTTTCGATTTTCTAGTGCTCAAAATAAGAGCTTAAAAGTTCAAACTTAGAGTATAAGGATTTTGATCTGATAAGAGTTTAATAAATTGAACGATTTGTGAGTCATTCAACATTTTCCCATATTTTCAAGTCTTTCTCTCATTTTTAGACTTTGAAAACTCAGGTTTTGAGAGTAAGGCTTCGAATGAATTACTTAACAAAAACTTATACTTAATGATTATTCAGAATAGATTGTGAATCCCCTAATCATTATTCCTCCCATGCCTTGGATTAATCAATTGCCGATTAGAATCGATTAAATAAATCTTATGCACGATTGAGAAAATAAATTTAAATTTCTAATTAAATCAACTTTGTTTTATGCATATATTTTTTCTTTAAACACAAAAAACAGAATAGCTTTAGATTGAAATTACTATCAAAATAATAGATTCAATTAAATAAATAGTTCAATAGAGGTTTCATTCAAAGTAATGTTAATGTTATGGACTATCAAAAGATCACATCAAGCTTTTGGTGAAATAAAACATTGATTTCTGGTTTCTTTTCTCTGCTGAATATTTAATAGCTATTAATGGAAACGAAAATTAATTAATCGGAATTAATTTTTACGTATATATACTAGAATCAATAGTTGAACTCAAGCTTAAAGATAGTCAACTTTAATGTATCAGAAAAACTATCTTTTTTATATGTTAATGAAAAAGCTATTCAATTGAATTTACTTCAGAAATAGTTTTATTTTAGATGCGAATGCTTTTAAAGTACAGCATAAGTTAATTTTTCAGAATTCAATTCATCAAAACTTGATTTAAAATGAAAGAATAAATTTTCCAAATCGTAATCTTTATGTATAAATATGTACAAAGGCTTGCATTACAAATATTTTTCAAATCATAATCTAAAATTTATTTTAGTATAAGTTTACATAAAACAAATTTTCTTGTATCTGAAGTAAAACTTTTGTTTCAGTACTTTATAGTTGAGAGCAATTTATTAAATAATAGTATTTTAGAGAAATATATTAAATGAAACAATGAAAGCAAATTTATTCATGCAATAAGAAACATATATTTAACATGTATAAAAAGATAATTTTCATTTCGTTTCAAGTAATAATAGCTGACTTCAAAAGACTTATGGTTTTATGCCTTAAAAATCTGATGAAAGGTTTATAATCCTTAAGAAATTGTTATAAACTTTTATCAAATTTTTTTCAAATACAAAGTCTATATTCTGAAAGTTTTTTAATTTAGAAAACTTAATTAACTTTCATAAGATTTAATGCGTTTATGGGTTTTAAGAATTTTGATTTAAAATCGAAATCTCATTGCTCTTTATTTGAGTAGACAAATGGATAAAAAGTTTAGTATTCATGTAAATTAGATGTTAAATTAAGTAAAAATCAATCGAGCCATCAATTAGTTGTAATTGAAAACCTAGTGATGCAGAAAGTGAATGACCAGAAAATAAAATTATCGATTTTTCTCTAGAGTTTGTGTGTTTTGGAAAACACTATTTTGAACAGCAATTATTTTAAAGACTAAATACATAGTATTCACTCTGTATTGAGAGAAAGTGTCATTTAAGGGGAAGAAAATACAAGTTATGCAAACTTTTATTCAAGACTAAAATTAAAATTTTTCAAATATGTCAACAAATAATTCAAGTTTATAATAGATTACTATTATTTGTACATAAATTTCTCTTTTTCGCAAATATTATGTAAAAATTTGGGAAATAATTTCTCACTTTCCTCTCTTCAGACATAATAAGAAATATTTGATGTAAATTAAAATATGTCAGAAATTTGTTTTAGGAGAGATTTTGGTATTAAAATACGTTTTGAGTCCGTTTTATAGTGGAATCGGGTTTTTCAAGTTCTTTATGAAATTTGAGAACTAAAGCAAAAATATGGCACATATTTTGCATTGTTTGACAACATGTCATAACTTTTCTAGAGAAAGACAATATATTTGTTCGCAATAGTATTTCATAATCTCTTTTACTTTCATTTGACATCAGAGGAAAAAAATTACATAAATATATATTCAGAGATAAAGCTATCGATCCTATTATTGAATAGAAAAGTAAGTGATTCTAACACTAACTACAAAACCCAACTATTAATGCATTAGGTTTTTATTCATAGACTCTAATATTCATTTTCATTGTTGCGTTTCTTGTATGCAATTAAGGCCAACACATAATTATTGTTATTAATTTTCAATTCAATGTTTTTTCTGTTGTTATGCTTTCTCAAAATCAATTAAGATCTGATTGAATTTCAACCTTAAAATAAATTGTTTTAACGTAAGGTAAATATGCATAGTATGACACCTGAGAGTAAATATTTTTAAAATTGTGTTCAGCCCAATCATGAGCAGGAGGGGCTCTCGACTAGCCTCAAACCGGGTTTAGATTATTTCTAAAACTTTTATGCAAAAAGTTTATTTGAATAGTAAAATCTGTTTATTATCAACTCGTGGGGAACAGTTTATAGAGTCATGTTTTTTATCTGTCTGTCTGTCTGTCTGTTTGTAGCCAACAATAAGATGAGAAAATTCAAGTGTTATTGAAGTGTTGAAAACTTGTAAAAGTAAATTATGAGATTTGATTTTTCACGAACATATATCAAAATCACAATTAATTCATGTGAAAATCATTAAATGAGTTGAAAAAAGTTTTGAAAACTTTTACATCTCATAGTATAATGAGAAAAACTTATTGAATTAATGGAAACCTAAGAGTTTACTCACGCCTTTTATTCAATTAAATGGAAACAATATTTATTGAGTGAATAGGCTGGAAAGCTTAGTTGAATCCAGACTTTTCTCTCGGGCTTAAGCTAAAAAGCAAAATGCAATTTCAGCCAAATTCAAGAATAGATTAATTAGAGACACGAGAGATAGTAATAATTGCTATGAGTTATTGTTACGATTCAAGAACGCGCGCAAATATGTCACGTTTGAATAATACACGTTATTTATGATGATAAAAATTTGAATATTCAAAGTTTAATAAGAAAACTAATCCAAAAGTTTTAGCTCTAATATTCTGATAAATTACATAAATAAGAGTACTCTCGAACCCCTAAAGCCTCATACTATTCCTCTAATTATAATAATTTGTTATCATATAATTGAATGTTAAGCTAAAACAATGGATAATATAATTGTGTTGACAACTCATTGAAAGCTAACTATTGTATCTTCACATTGAGTTTAAGTGAATTATATGATCACTCGATTCCTAACAAACTTAAGTCCTTCAAAAATCAAAACTCAATTTGCTTGACACGCATTTTGTTTGAGTTACTATTGTTTGATTTGGAATTGATGTTTTATCAATAATAGATTCCGTTCGTCTTTGTCTATAACTTAGTTTATTTTGATTGAGTTTACTCTTCCTATTCTTTGTCTTTACATTAAGAGACTTTCAATTAAGAAATAAGTTCTGATTATACCTCTATTCCATTGCCTATAAATAACATGTTAAATAATAAGTCTTTAAATTGAAATTTAATCTTTTATTTTGAGATTTCGTTTCATCGTATCATTAAGTTTTACCTAAGCTTTCAAACAAGTCAAACATAATTAATGTAATGGAATAAATGTCTTTCCATTTTCTGATAACTCACCAAAAACTATAGTTTTAATCAAGAATATTCTCTAGTATTGCATTAGGAATAAAATGTCTCTCTTTTACTCACACATTCATCCAAACAAACATTGACTCAATTTTGAATCTTATAAAGTAATCAATTGTTAATATTACACGAAATTCTGCGAAAAACAAATAAATTTCTAGTTTCAGAGCTATTTTATTTTGTCATTATGTCATTTCTGTCAAGTTTTCTACATTTCATTGAAGCAAAAATATTTTGATAAAATAAAATTTATGTGTCATATTCGGGCGCTTAAGCATAAAACCTATTGTGACTGCTTTAATATATATATATAAGTCATAGAGACTAATGTAATAATATTGTAAATGTAATGAACATTTTCGCCAAATGTGCAGTTATTGCTGAGCAAAACAGCAAAATTAAATTTGTCATTTTCTCTCTCATTCACACTTTGACTTTACATTTCTAAGTCCATTACAATCTTATTTCTCAATCTATTTACAGCATCAATACTCTATACAACTCTATTACATGGGAAGGTAAGTCAACTTTATTTTATGTGTTCACTCATCGAAATTACAAATAAGAATTACAAATATGAAACGTAAGCCTTACTTAATTGATTCTGTTATGTTTGATCGCAATTATTAGATATAATGGATTCAAATGTAATTTGAGAGCTATCTTCACTTGGCTTAAGAACCTATTTTTCATGAAATAGACTATTAATTATTTATATTAAGCTTATATTCACTTACCTAAAGTACAAAAAATTCATTGCTTAACAAGTTTCCAAATTTCCTAAATATATATCAAGCCCTGAGAGCTTAGCTTTGAAGGGTATCGGAAAGATATGAGAAGTAAAACTATTTTGACCAGACATTATTTCAAGAAGTGATCATTTTCTTAAGGAAAAAATGTTACATTTTGTAAAAGAATGGGTGCTTAAAATTCTATTCGAGTAAACTATAAGAGAATCCTATTTTATACAACTCTCATAGGCATCACTTCCATGTGATATAACACCATCAACTATTGAAGATCAAGTGGTACTTATATTATGGTATAAAGACGATGAGGTTAGACATCAAATAAGAGATGAAAATTTTTAATCTTTTAATTTTTTTCGATTTAAAAAAATAATTTTTTCACTTTCATCAAAATAATCACATTAATCATGATCAAAAAGTTGGCTCCCATTTTCACACTCGACGCCAGAAGAGGTATTTTCAAAATTCTTTTATCTTTAGCATATATTTGTAAATAAAGTGTAGTTTTTTCTCACGTCAAACTGATTTCTGTCTGCAAACTGCTCTCTGATCTTTATTATCAATATATTATTCACTGTATTGCTAACACTACTAGTATGTTGTGTACAATTTTTTTATAACTAAGTTTTTTCTCTCTCCCTTTTTTTGTTTCATTGAGTTTTACGATAATAATGTTTCTCGAGATCGTTAGCTCTTAACCTCTACATATCTGTCAAAATCAGAAGACGTTTAGTCCTGAAAATTATCGGAAAATTATTTTTTTAGCCTTTTGTACACAATTATTGTGCAGTAAA
>JAQFZT010000375.1:0-27295 GCA_034696325.1 Camisiidae sp. | reverse complement strand
TTTTTAAGCCAAACAAAAATACAGGTATTCATTAATTTTGTGAGTACTTTTGATTCCCTGCATCAGAATTTAAAAATGATTATCTGGTTTTCCTAATCAAATGACTGTATTGATTGGTAGACAGTGCAGGACTTTGACAGATGTATGACGTCTCTCAGGTCAAAAGTGCCGTCCCAACCAACAATTCACTAGAAATCATCAAAGTTGAGACATAGTATACCCTAAAAAACTTGTTGGGACATTTTTGAGAAAGACTGTATCTTTTGATCTTTAACTTGAGCTCAATTGACAAAATAATTTGCATTGTATTTTGAACATATTGTAATATTATTTTCATTTATTTTGAAAACATACTTGAAATTCTTTATCACTACCATAATCATTGTTTAATCTTGTTTTGAGATCTCCTCTTAAATTGGCGACAATTGTATTGAAGCGAAGTATCCAAACAATACCAATAATTCCATCGCCAAATAAAAGGGCGATCATTAATAATAAGTATAAATAAAGTAATTTTTCATTGAGCCTAATCGCTCCCAAGCAACCAATTGTCTAGAAAAATGAGAAAAAATTTGATTATGTCTCACTTGATAGACATTTTGAATTTCATTTGAGTGAAAGTCTATTTAAAAGGTTGACATTTCATATTTAGTGGATAATTTTTAAGTTATTAAAAGAGATACTTTCATTTCATTCACATATTTGACATTTTTGAATATATAAACTCAGTAAAGCTGAAAATGTGAATTTCGTTTCGCATATGTTCATATCGTCTAAATTTATTTGGTCTAAAAACCTGTTTGAATGCCTGCCAAAAGCTCATAAAGAAAACTTTAAGCAAACCCTTCCTTTGAGGATTCTATTCATATATTGACATGACATAAACAAATTAATTAAACTAAAATCAATAATTACCTGTAAAGCTCCCCCTTGAAGTATAATAGCACAGTAACTATATAGAAATGTTGGCTGATATAATTTAATTGAAGGAAATAAAATCATTCTTGTATCCTTTAAAACGTATATAAAGGCAATCAGATATACCAAAGTACCAAACAGTAAGGCGAGGTTACAAGAGTAGATCCAAAATCTGTAATACCTCATTGCCTTATTCATCGCCTGGAGAAACATCGAGATACAACTGATGGGACAAAGATATAAATACAAAATCAATATTTTTCAGGTAAAATTTTTAAGATTTTGATACACCATAACTTCATTCTGTAAGATTGTTAAGTACAGCCCAATTACCAAATATGCATTTATCATTCCAGAAATGATCCGGATTTACAGTATATGGGTTTAACAGCTCATAAATACTCATTTCACCTCTGCTATCACTCATTAACGTTTAAGTGTCTATCTCACCTCATGCTTCATCTGTATTTCTGGGATCTCTGCATATTTTGAACTGAGCCATATCGTACAGATTATAAATTTTCATACTACAGCAGTACAAATCAAATTTTGCTAACTATATTTTAAAACATCTAATTATTCGCATGTTTGTGATTTTGATGGGATTCAAATTACTCAGTAGAATGTTTTGAAATAAAGGGTCATCATTAATGTTTTCCACATATATGAGTTGAAAAGACTAAAATAATCACTTCAGTACATAAATTATATACGAATAAAACACTGTTTGAATTACCCCAAATTATTTATTGAATAAGTTTAATTTTAAAATAAATTAGTGAAATATAATATTTGATTTAATTTAACACTTTAATAATATTGAAATTAAAAAATTATTAAATTTATAGTTTTTTTTCTTCAATTAAACACTTTTAATACAAATGCAAGTTTTTTGTTTAAGGTTTCAAATGTAAGGGTTTTAGTGAAGGGATTTTAGTGCAGGTGTTTGTTGCTGCGGATTAAAAGTTTTCCTACATTCAGGATTAAAATTTCATTGCAGGTGTTTAATCGTGAGATAGCTTTGCAAATATTTCAATCTCTATACTGAATTATTTGAATAAAATACTTTTTTCTGAATTTTTAGTAACATATATTTTTTCAACGTTTATTATGTCATCAAATGATTATTTTAGTCTTTTCAACTCATATATGTGGAAAACATTAATTATCACCCTTTATATAGAAAATTAGGTATATATAGTCTAACCCGTTATAGTGAATCCCCGCTTATAGTGAACAATTGTTTCAGAACATATTATGAAATACAATAGAAATTGAGAACGTTTACAGTGAATCCCGGTTATAGTGAACGGTTTCGGCCGCACCGACCCATTCACTATAAGCGGGATGGACTGTATAATTTTAATTATGATGAACTTCTCACAACACTTGAATTGAATACAGTAAAAAATAGAAAACTTGTGAGAGGTTTCAAATATTTGAAAAGAATCAAAGATTCTGATAAATTGATCGTATTTTCATAAATTCTATATAATTTTTAAATATATTCAATGGTATTCATATTAATATTCCTAAAACAAAAATTTAAAAATATAACGAACACTTTCATGAAGATTAAAAGATTTAATGGCTTGCATAAAGAAATTGAAAAGTTCACCTTAAATTAATTAGTTATCAAAGATGTTCCTAAATGTTATATCTGTTTCCGATAAAAAATTTATGAAAACCATAGTTTAATAGTTCGAACTTTCATTGAAAAATAAAGATTTATGAAAAATGACACTTTGCGGTCTTTTAATGTAAATCAATTAATGGGTCAAATATTCTACTATTTATTGAATGTTTGACTCATCAAACTTTGAGATTTCAGTGAAATCCCAAATCTGTGGAATTGATGTGAAATCTTATCATTAATTAAAAACAGATATATTTGGTTCAATAGGTATTTAATAGTTCATTAAAACTAGTTTCATAACATTTTGATCAGAAACAAATATAGCATTTAAGAAAAAAATTAACTTAAGGTTAATTTCTAAAAAGATATTCAAAAACTTTAAATTTTATTGAAAGCGTTGAGACATTCGAACTTTTTAATTGAAATATATTTAATTATATTTACTTTTATAATTATTTCATTTAAGGCTTTGAAATTTCCATCTATTAATTTCATGAATAAATTTCGATATTATGATAATATTATTATTATAGCATTTCTATAGTAAAAGAAGTTTCATTGTAATGCAGATATATTTTGATTATTTTGAAATTTCAATTTACTCTACTGTTAAGATGAATGATATTCACAAATGCTAAGCCTCTATACTATCCTCAAAGGGAAAATTAAAGATTGTTGAAATAGATTTTACCTTTATTTCAATGATTTTAAAAGCGAATCTAAACCTACTTTTATGTTGTTTATCTTTATGAAATGGTTTCGACAAAAATGTGTTCATTAAACTAAATTTTGCATCACTATGAAAATTACTGTAATGAAATCGTTCGTTTTCCGATTTAATGAAATTGTTTTCATTTAACTATTTTCCAGAAGTTTTATTGCTATTGTGTAATGAGTTTAATTTGTTGGATAGAAAATTTAAATGATATCATTGTACACAATGAGCTATTCTGAGTATTGAACGCGTAAGATTTTCATGAGCATTCTATATTGATGAGTTCTAGTAATACTATCTGCTATAGTACTCACTTTAGAGTCAAGATATTAAAATCGAGTCAATTCATCAAAAAATATTAGGGACATCACAACTTATACTTATAAAAGAAAGTTTATATCGTATCTCACATTTCATAATTATTGATAAAATATGTATAATATGTATATTAAAATAAACTCTCAAAAATAATTACAAAGAGACCTCACCTGATGGTACCTCGGGATTCTAATGAGTGATATATCATTTTAAATGTTTTTTTAGAGATATTTAACAATATAAATGTCTCCCAATGCCACTTTTGAGTTTTTAGCTCGTGTCATAGGCGAGAAGAGCTTATAGATTTGACATAAATAATATTATTTATTGACAATATGTCAAATCTATAAGCTCTTTCATCTATGACACGAGCTAAAAACTCATAAGTAGCACGGGAGACATTTATATTGTTAAATATCTCTAAAAAACCTTTAAAATGATATATCACTCATTAAGATCCCGAGGTACCATCAGGTGAGGTCGCCTTGTTAATAAAAAAAATTTCAATTTTATGATTGATTGAAATTATCATTTTAATAATCGCGAACTTTGCGTTGAGTCTCTTATTAAAAATTTTCTTGCTCAACACTTGATTAATTAAACTTTTCAAATCAAATTATATAGATTTCAAACTCCTCATATTTTCTACAAAATATGTCGCATCGCACCCAAAATGTATTCTTTTCAAGTTTTCAAATAAGAAAAGGGCTCATGAGAAATATTTATTTTGAAATTATAACTGAGTAATGACTGTGAGTGAAGGGAATGAATATTTTCACTTGAGATTTTGATTAACTCGATTCTTATCACACTATTGATGAAATTTATTAAATGATTTAGCTTTAATTGATAGTAATTCATATAAAGTATATTTTAATATCATTTAAACTTTCACATACTTGTTATTGTTTGAAAGTGTTCGTAAAAGTTTAAACATAGACTCGAGTCTTTGAAGGAGGTTTTCCAGCAGATAATAGTTTCAATAACACAAATGTTTGATACTATATTTTGCTGTTTTCATTAGCCTTTATGTTGTATTTGTCTAAAGACTCAAATACTCGAGTGGCTCAATCAATACTTCATTTTTGTTAAAATAAAATAAATTATGAGTTTTAGTCATCAGTCCTTCAAATACTTGATAAAACTTGACTTAAATAATTTTCAAACTTATAATTAAGAAAATTTAAATAATATTAAGCGGGTTTTTTTGATAACCTACTTGACGATTCATATGATGGTGAAAATAAACCGGATATGTAATTTAGCATTTTAACTGTTTAATTTTGGCCAATGTTTCAATATTTTCCTTAAAGTTAACTGAGTCAATGTTGATGTAAGTTTTTGCGAATGTTATATTACACTTGTTTACTATGATCGGTATGAAAGCCTTAATGTAATTTTTACATTCGATATTTGTATATGCCAGTCAATTATGTGATTCATAATTCTCATGACTTAAGTTATTCGTTACTACTCAAAGGAATAAATAAAAACCGCTACAAATATGATAGGAATCGAGTGCTTGAAATGAAAGACTTATTTGTATGAAAATGAGTTGAAATAATTTCTGGTAATGTCGAAATTTCTAACATGACTCCAAAATTAATTATAACTTATTTAGGATTTAGATCCTCTCTAATATGGCATACGTTTACATTTGCCAAAACCAATTTAAATATTTTTCAGATACTTAAAGATAAATAATAAACAAAATAATTAAAGCGAAATCATAATTAAAAACTTGGTTCTCGTGAATGCAAATATATACATAAGAGAACATCTAAATTTAAATCAATTTCCGAATTAATTATTAATAATTTATGAATCTTGTAAGTAATCTTGATATTTCAAGTAATTATTTCAACTCATTTTTACATAAATATTTCTTGCATTTGAAGCAATTTGAATTTGAAGCAAAATTCCTGAAATTTGAAAACTGTAGTTGAATATAATTTTTTTAATGGATTCATGAATTCATATTTATTATGTTGAATTAATATTTACATTCAATGAAAATGTTAAGTAATAATCTATGTTTTAAATTGTTAAAATGTTTCTAAATTACTACTTGTTTCAGAATTAAAGACTTACTCTATGAATAGACTGTTTTATTAAAACTTAATATGAAAGAAAAGATTTCAAAAAGATCTTAAATAAAAATCAGTTTAATCAACTGATAGATGATTTTTAAAAATTATTTTTCATGAACTCATTCATAACAATAATTTATTTGTTTGTTTTTAAAGTGACTCACTTTTATAAAAGTAAATCCTATGAGTAATTTTTAAAGTAAATCAATCAATCAATTCTAGTAATTAATAAAAATTGACTTTAAAAATTTCTAATACTTTAAAGTATATATCTTTAAATCAGACTTAATTCTGAAACCGATAGAATTTTTATTTGAAACATTTGAATAGAGATAAGCCCACATTTCTCACTCAAACTTATCCAGAAAACATTTTCTTTCAATTGTGTGTTTGTTGTTGTATTGAAAATGTGATCTTAAAACAGCTAAATATTCATGATGTCTAAAGGCTTCAATCAGTGTAATAGTAATTTTTTCAAAGAACTTATAAAATATACTGTAGCTGAAGCTGAAGCTGATTGATCTTAAACTCATAATGAACTTTATACATACTTTTTTGTTGAATAATAGTATAACGAAGTAAAGCATCATTTTCTTTGATGTTTAGTGAATGCCGAAATTATATTCAATTATTGAAACATTTCTGGATTCGATTAAAGATTATTTTATTCCTTCATATAATTGAATAAAATAATATATCGATAAAACAATTCCAGACATATTTAACTTATTAACATAAGTTCGGAAACATAATGCTTAAGAGAAATGTTTAAGCTCATGCCAAGAATATTTTGCTTACCTTATATAATGTGCTCCACTTCTATTTAATTTAGTACTATATCTAAGCTGTGATTAATGTTATTGTTTAGCCATTGGCGGCAAATAGCTATTTTTGATGCATCACTTTTTGCACATGCATTTGTCACTATATCTCTTGAATGTCATATTGAGACCAAACCGATCACTGGGTTTATTCTGTCAACTTTTACTTAACGTTAGAGAACGATAGAAGCGCATAAAGAAAGAGAAGCCTTTCGAATAGTTGGAAGTATTTTCTGAGTTTCTAAGTATTGAATATCCTGCGCAAAGAGTCATATCTCCTCCCTTTTCTTTTTCAAATAAATCTTACATTTGCGCATTTCTGTATCAGCACAACAATAGTAAATATATATAAGTTTATAAATCAATCTCATTTAAAGACATAAATTAATTTTATAGAGATTATAAATCATTCAATATTTATTATATAAGTGGTTATTCTAACCATTTTGTGCTTCATCATTTGCAGAAATGTATTGCAGAGAAGTATGATTTCGGAAACAAACCTATTGAATTTTCAATGAAAGCCTCCTATTCCTGTTATTATGTCCATAATTTTACTCAAATATCTTCAAGGAGTCAAATTTGTTTATCATTTTCAAAATTTCTCAATTTTGGCAAAGATAGTCTGTTAGGGAATAAAAGTCGATGAGATTTCGTTATATTTATTTTTCAAATTTATCCGTTGGCCAAATGCCAAAGATATCCCAACACATCATAACATATTCTAATCATGTCTCTGTCAACACAGACATAAGAATTTCCTTTATTTTGTTATTTGGACTCTTTTTAGATGGGATGTCACGCAACCAAATATTGTTCTCATCAAACAATATATACATATAAGTTATGCGTATTATCTCTGTATTAAAAATAAATACAGATTAAACGTGAGGGAAACATAGAAATTTAAATATTTATGAGTAATAGCATTGAGTAGTTATTAGTAATAGTATTGAGTAGTAGTTATGAGTTGTAAAACCTTATGAATTTGAATTTTTCGAAAATACAGTGATAGTTGAATCTGTACAGTTGTAATAAATACTGTACATTCGAGAAATAAAGTCCTTACTCGAACTTCTATAGTCTTGAGTATAAAACAATGGGTAACGGCATCCATGTTAGAGTTTAACCAATCATTTTTATAAGAGTTTAAATTTAGTCAAAAGTTTATCAAAATATGAATGAAGTCAAATTTATTATTCTGCTTCCCTTTGCGAATCGAGTGCGAGGTTTTAACTTTCCAAAAATATGTTCCTTAAACTTCGTATATTTTCTTGTTTAAGAAATATTAACTTTAAAATAATATCTTTTGAGTGCTTTTCTACGGAGCACTACAATACCTCGCACTCGATTCACAAAGAGATATAGATTTCAAATAATACTAACTTTACTATTTGATAGACAATTAACTTCATTTCATTCAGAGTTTGATTAAGACTTATAAAAATTTCTATTGATATATTTTCTATTATCTCTCACTGTATTTTAGATAACTGGTTGCCTTAAGACATTTTTCTCGTATAAGTTTTAAATTTGATTTGAATTCCATTCAAATATTGGTTTCAAATTAATGTCTGTTTAAATGGGCATTTCTTACCATATCTAACAAAACCTCATGTTTAGATCACGTCAGATTTTAATTGAATTATTTTTGATAAATTTGGCTCCAAATAATTGATAATCTTGAGTGATGTTCACAAAAATTGTTACGATTAAATGTGTACTAAAAATAAGCTTCATTTGATTAAAACTTTTGATATATTTTTAATTTGAAAACTCTTAATCTTTTCGCTTTTTTGCACACAATCAGCTTTGAGAACTCTTAGTTTCTGCAATTCCATAAATCAAACTTTTGGCATGTTATTTATTCTTTAGCTTCAAGAGATGACACTTTCAATTCGATCGTTCTTTTGATGATATAAAATATGAGATGTGTGTGGTTTTGAAACGAAAATTTTCAGATTTAGACATTTGAAGCGATGTTTACTATTAGATAAAAATATGAATATGATGAATATGATTGCAAGTTTCAAAAATATATAAATATAAATCAATTGTGCTCAGCGTTGTCAACCCTTATTTTAATTATAGATCCTTATGTTTAGCTGTCATATATATTAAGGAATCTTTGCACTCTCTATTGGCAATTAATTATATTAATTATTCAATTAAAATATTCATATCTTTCGGAAAAATTATTCTATTCGTTGTTTCTGAAATTTATACTTTTAAATCAATAAAAAATTCATAAAACTTGATTTATAGTTGGATTGAAGTGAATCCAACTAAAAACAAAGTTTCTGTATTTGATGCAAACATACCGAAGCAAAAAATTAAATTATTTGAGCGCAAGTACTTCAAAATGAAACTCTGCCCAAAAATAGAAATTTCTTATGTGTGTATTTATTGAGGCATAAAGAACAGAAGTGTTTGAGAATCTCATTGTGATGACAAGATTGCATCCATTGTAGTCTCTCTCTCTTTTTTCGACCCATTGAATAAATTCAAACTAGAGCTCTACAAACAAAATTTGCTTTAAAAAGCTTAAAGAGTAATACTTCATACTGTATGAGCCAAAATGTACTGGTAATACAATTGTTCATTACATAAAAGAGATCTAAATAAATAGCTCTCAAAACTGTATTGAAATATTATTTTTAATTGCGAAACAAAAGATCCAAATATGATTTTATTATATTATTTGCAAAAAGATGATTAGTTTTATTACAAATAATTTTCAATGTCTTAAATATTCAAAGATAAATAAGTCTTTGTTTTACTGTTTCTTGAGTAATATTTCTTTCCAAAGTTTCTTCTTCTGTATTCTTATATTTGGTTTCTTTATCTTACTTTTAGTGCCTTCAAGCTGTTTGTTGAGACTGTAATAGAAGCCTTATTATAAAAAATGAATGTGAAAGTAAACATAGTATAAAAATGCTTTTCTTTTCCTTTTCTTAAAACTATTTGAATCTTATGCTGTAATGGAGAGCAGTCATCAAAAGAAATCGGACAGTAAGAGAAACACAAAGGTTGGATAGCAACTGGAGTAATGGGATGCGATTTCATGTATCTAAGGAACTATTGATATTTCCATCAAAATATCTACAAAAAAAACATACTTATAGTAACTGTATATATGTAAATGTAATGGAAAGCAGCCCTCCATCCCTCATCTCAGCCCTGGAGACAAACAAACGCTCCTTTAGTGGTTTTTGGTAGCTATCCAACCTTTATCTTTTCTCTTACTGTACAGTATAGTAACAAGAAATATTTTTTGTTGTGACATACTTTCTATTTTCTCATAACATTTCAAATAAAATTAGACTCATTTCTCATTTATCACTCAAGTAAAGAGAAATGAGAAATTAAAAGCTTCAAAGATATGCACATCATATCGAAGCATTATATAGATGTCAAGTATTACTTAATTTTGGTGACTTGTTCTATACTCGAAAAAAGTAGAGAGGAATCCATTTCTTGACAACAAATTTGGATTTTAGTTCAGATCATATGACTTATTATTCTTACAATATGTTTGACTGAAGAATAATTTATATTTTGAAAAAGTTATATTTATTGATGGTATGGATTGTAGTGAACAATAGATCAATCTAATTTCAATACAGAGTAAGGATAGATATTAACATATAATAAAAATATCAAGAATTTTAGAAATATATTCTTATTTAATAAATGCTTTGTTCTTATTTTGCTATCTTTCTAAATATGAATATACAATTACAAAATCGTGAATACTATCATTTAGTATCTGCTTTCAGTATTTGAATATAAGTAACAATATTTTTCTTCAATTTTTTTTGAATTTCTGTTTTAGAGGTTTTGTTAATTTATCAAAATGACATACTTTCTATTGTATTGCTGTAAAGTTTATACCAGCAGATTAGTTATATTATTCACATAAATATTTGATAGTTGAAGTCATAATTCGCTGAACATATAATATAACACTAACAAATTCGCTCTCCTTCTCTCTCTCTCTCTCTCTCTCTCTCTCTCCCTCCCTCCCTCCCTCTCGCTCTCTCTCCCTCCCTCCCATTTTATAAATCCTCTCATTTATTATTTCTCTTATTTCTCATTTATTATTCTGGAAGCTTTGCGTAACTTGTAAATAGCTTAAGGGGTTATTTTACACAAAAACTCTCGACTTATAAATCACAATCATTCGGGAATTTTTATTTTTTTAAAGAATTAGAATTCCAATTCAGTTCAATCTATTTATATTGTAATTTCCATTAAATAGTAAAATCTTAAGAATTATATAGTTCATGGATTTATTTATGTTAAATAAAAATTATACTTTTAAATAAATTTTTATAATTATTTATTTGTCATTCAATTGAGATATTAATGATAGATAAAGTTTATATGATATTAAAAGATTTACTATTAGTTTAACAAAGGCTGAATCATCAGATATTGGGATATGGAATACATCACACTTCGTCTGCACCATGTTTTCAATCTCCTTAATAACTAATTCTAAAAAAATTTATCCAATGTTCAAACTCAAAAATAAACTAAAACAAAAGAAAACTTACTTAGGTTGAATAAAGGATAAGCTCATCATCAATATTTTCAGATAACACAGTATTAAACATAACCTAACATTACAACTTCTATCTTTAGATCTATAATCAGTGATGGTTACGCTCAGAGCTCGCGCTCGGGAGGGTAGAGCGTATCGATCGTTTTAGCACATAGTCTTATATGTTGAAAGAGCAGTTCAAGAATAAAATATTCATTTAAAAATTATTCAAACAAGCAAAACAGCAAAAAAATGTTAATATTATATGTTTAAACCAGGGATCGCCAAGTGGCGGCCCGCTGGATGTTTTTTCTGGCCTTCTGAGACATTTGGATGATAGAAAACAATGCCAATCATCAAGTTCTGCAGACTAAACATATCTTAATTTCAATAAAAATCGGTTTAAAAATCACATTATTTAAGGTTATTTTTTTCGGCCCCCTGGCTCAAAAGTGTCTTTTTCTGGCCCTTCCTGCTGAAAAGGTTGACGATCCCTGGTTTAAACTATTCACATGTGTTTAAAAATGATTTTCAATTCATTGATATAGATTTTTAAATTTAATAGCTAATTTTTTTAATTTTTTCATAAACATGTGATTAAACCACTCGGCGCTCACGCTCGAGTGTTGGACATCACTGTCTATAATGATCTTGCATTGGTAGAACTTTGCTTAGTAAAAATTTTATTATGATGAACTGCTGCATCAGCTAATTTAGAAGTTTCCATAAAAAATATTCATTGTTTATAGAAATAAAAAATACTTGAATAAAAACTCAAAAGTGAATGAAAATTATTTTCGCTTTATTTGTTTCAAAAAAGAATTCACTATCACAGTCACTGAAGTGTGACATTAATCATTACATTTATAGGGAATCAGTATTTTTTAAGTTAAAACAAGGATAAATGGGGTATTAAAAGTTTAGTTTTCTAGTTTCGGGATTCTAGTCTCATAGCCTCAGGGATTTTTTTCGCCTAAATCATAAGCCTCGAATTTTAAGCTTACCTCCATATCATATAGACTTAGTGAAAAACTTAGTTTGTTCTAAAAACTTTAACATTGATCAAATTTTTATTGTAATTTTAAGGTAAACTCATGGCAATCTGAAAAGAGCTAACGCATGCCACCTTTCACTTTTGTCTAGACTTAAGTACAAAATTTTATTTCAACAATATCCGCATACAACTTTGAAACTAGGTGCATTCAATAGAACTCGACGACACGGGTCAAATCATACCATTTTTAGCCACGCCTACTCGTTCATTAGATTCACTCACTTTTCGAAATATCAAATTTATAAAAGTCGGCATATATCGAGAATGGGTAGGCGTGACTCCACTGGCATACGTTGGCTCTTTCCACGAGTTTACCAATATTGTATTGTATTAATAGCTGATAGAATACATGTCCTTTCTTTTGCATTGTTCGCGTTTTACAACTTTGACAAAAACTCAAAAGCAATATGAATAAAATTTAATTTTGAAATATGGAATATATTCAATACATATCGGGTAATATTTTCAAATTTCGATAAATCGATATATTTTTATTTCGTGGAGCTACGCCTCCCCGTTCATTACCAACTACCATTTCGACTTTTTTATTGTTAAAGCTAATTTCTAAAGAGAAGAGCCGAACAATACCTAAAAGTTTAAGTATGTGTAGGTAGTGAACGGGGAGGCGTGGCTTCACGAAATAAAAAAAATGTCGATTTATCTCATTAAATACTATCGATCGAGCATAATTTTATATTTTTAAGAAGCTCCGCCCACTCAGAAATCGGTGAAACCCTTAAAGGTAAAAGTGGGCGTAACTTTTGAACGAGTGGGCGTAGCCAAAAATTTTGAATATATTGTTTTTTGTTCTCTCGTCAAGTTCTACATGATGAAATCATTTTCAGATTTTTATGGTCATTGCGCCCATTTAGTAGCCATTGACCGAAATTTCAACTATAGGTTCTGTAAAATACTGGCTCAAAACTCGTGAAATTTTAGTTTGAATCCAATTTTTTATCATTTACCAGTATATAAAAATACGGCTACCGTTTAGAATATAGGGAGCCCGGGCCATATTCGGTTAGACTCTACTTAGTGTAGGAAATATATATACCAAATATTAGCGTGACAAACTCAAGGGGCGTAGTTATAGGTGGTTGAATTTCGAAATTTTCGAAAGTTTTTTGGCCATATTTTCTCACTAGAATATCATTGAGAGGTGTGACATACATGGTTCGACTTCCTCATGTGGTGGGCTGTTCTTAATGTACTGAATATTGAGTGTCTATATTGAAATGGGACTGAGTTATGGAGGTTTACATTTTCACCTATTTGTGGGTTTTTGAAAAAGTTCAGAAAATTCAAAAAGATATTTTTCAATTAAGTTTTCTACAGTATAATTTAGAATTATGGAACAAAAGTTAATCAAATGATGTTTTGAAAAAATTGTTACAATTCCAAAACAATTAGTTTCTGATGCACGTTTGCATTGAGAATAATGCTTTATTTCTACAACAAATTTTTTAATACTCTGTATTACACTTCAGAACTGTATTGAAAAATTTATTGTAGAAATAATTTTCATAAATGCGTGAGCTGTCGGGCGACTATTTGCCAAGAACAATGTTTGTTAGCGCTATATTTCGCCCGCTGACGATTCGCCCTCACACTCTTTTTTCAATCCCCTCAATAACTAATTCCCAAAAAATTTATCCCATATTCAAACTCAAATGTATACTAAAACCAAAGATAACTTATTTCATATAACATAACAAAATTATTAATTGTATTTAAATTATACGTGCTATTCTACCACGAGATGAGCGAACACAGGTGATTTCCCTGTGCAGAGGGTTCAAACTTTGTCGACAACCTAAACGGTCGATCGAGAAGAAAACCCTTCGGGGTTTCTGGCTGTGTTAACTTAATTTTTAAAATGATCATTTCAAATCATTATACTTCAGCTAAAATAAGTTTCCTTTAATTTTAGTTTACTTTTGAGTTTGAAAATGGGATAAATTTTTTGGGAATTAGTTATTGAGGGGATTGAAAACAGGGTGTGGGCGAAATATGGTACTCCCAGCTTTCAAGTGAAAGGGATTAAGGAGTCAAAAGTTTGGGAAAGTTTTCCCTAAAGTTGAAAAACTATTCAAAGCTAAAGGAAAATGATTTCAATTTGAAATAGCAAGGAATGGTATTAGTTAAACTAATTTTTAGATTCTTTGGCATAAAGTCAGGCATTCTTGAATACAATCCGAAAGAACTGCGTTAGTAAAAATGTTTTTAATCTAAAGGGCTTAAGAAATATTAGTATAAATGAGGATTTGATATAAGATCACAACTTAGTCTCATCATAGCCTTCAATCAGGGTTGCCAACTTTTGCTGAATCTCTGTCTGGACAAAAAAATCATAGTGCCCTTTTAGTCAAAATCCAAGTAAATTATTCGGGCTAAGTTTTTAATACAAAATTTACTAATATATAAATTAATACTTCTTCTTTACTGGGTTTCAACAATTATGTAATTTTTTGTTTAGTTTGGATCAATAAATGAAAAACAATGCTTTTTATATAAATTTTGGCCATAATTTTACGGTAATGGCATCATTTTCATAAGAAATTAACACTCTTATTTTTAGCATCTTTATATTGTGTAATATAATTATTTTTTCTATTCAATAGCAAACATTCTTTAATATTCCCAAATATCAAACAATAATATCTAAAAGTTTGAGCTATGAGTAGCTTTGAATTATTGTTGTTTTTCATTCAAATAATTTTTGATTGAATGAAAATAATATGAAATATGTCGTAATGTTTGTGTTTTCATGAGAATCAATCAAAAATGTTCAAACTCTTAGTTTAAAGTTTAAGATAAAAGTGTTGATATTTGGGAATATTGAAGGCTATCTGACTTAGTTGTGATCTTAAATCAATACTTCTTAAGCCATTAAGATCAAAAACATTCTTACTAACGCATGTCTTTCCTTTAGTTCTTTATATGGATTGAAACTTAGAATTTGAAATAAAAAATAAATAACTTCATTTTATAAGACCGCTGCGACTGTTTTAATATTCTCAAACTCTGATTCGAGTGCAACAAATACACACTAATTCAATAATTTGTAAGGTATGACTGGATTTAGTTGCAACTCGTATTTGAACTTTAAGCAAATTAATATCAAGAGAAACTACGAAGTTTTTCATGCAGTAAGAAATTAATAATTTATTTGAATGTATTTCTCGCACAAATTATTCATAATTTTCATTGATTTCAATATAAGTCATATTGGGGTACGTTTTCTCGTTACCTTTATTATTATGCTGTAAGTGTTTTAGAACAACTTTGTTAATGCTTTTTTTCTTGTAATAATAATTTGATGCTAAGGTTTCAAAAATTTTTGGTCAACTATTGAATATGTTTTTGCTATAAATTCAAAGTTATTGATTTGATTTTTAAATTATTAACTTTTAGTTGGACGGCAGTACTTATAAAGGAAGCCTCAAAGTCTCATTGGGTGGCGTCGGACGAAACATATTTGATTGTCTGACAAGATTAGGACACTTTCCTTTATTTTTATCAGCGGTTGGAAATGATACTTATGGAGAGTTGATTATTAAGAACAACCGAATGAAGGTATTACTTGAGCCCTTTTATATATTTCTTTAATCTTTCAGTATTTAATTTAAAGAATAATAAAGGAATCGTGAAATTGGAACGAATCCCTACCTCTTCGTGCAGTATTATTCTTGATGGCAAAGGAGAATGTGGTCTTTTAATTGGCGATATGAGATCTCATGATTATATAACGAAAGAACATGTAAATCAACAAAATTTTTACTATTTTTTCGAAATTTGAATAATCAATAAAAAACAATTGAAATATGATATAAAACTTTACAGGTATCACAATTCCATAATGAGATATGCAGTGCACCACTTATTATAATTGATGCTAATATTCCAATCGATACTATGATCTATATTTTGAAACTGTGCTCTGATTATGAAATTCCAGGTAAATTCAATCTTTGAACTTATTAGTAGTTATTTTGTTAAGCTTTGAACCCAGTGCTAGTGTTTATTGTAGTGCAAAAATAGCGATTATGTTTTCTAAACCAAAATTCATATATTAAGCTTTGATATTCTATTGTGTCTAAACATCTGAGAAATGCGGATGTCTTTCAGACTTGCTTTTCAATGGTGTCGAATCGAAGGCATCGTTCGGAGTCCTAAATGTAATTACGAGTGATGAGAAAAATGTATTAAATCTAATTAGTGTCAAAATAACTCAAGTTTAATGATTTGAAAGTAATATAAAATCATGTCCTAAAGTAAGGGGAAATGCGATCGTAAAAAATTAACGAAAACAAATATTAATGAGATTCAAATTATTTAAATAAAAATTTGTGCATTCAGTTAGAGGTTTAAATAATAGAGTAAATAATGCGATGGAATTTAAATTAACGTTAATGTTTGGGAGCATAAGCTTTATAATGATTGCTTCGGATTAAAACCTGGGCTGCATATTGTAAACCAAATTCGTGAGCTTTTGTTTTCTCTCTCTTGTTTTGATTGTTTCATACAATAATAGAAGTGATGCAACGAAATGAAGAAATGATGATGAAATCGCAATATAAAAAGCCCAGTCCAAGTGGTTGTACATCGGGTACATCAGCCATGACCTGTCGCTATGCATTATACAGAACACAAGCCATCCCAGAAATAAGGGAAGCGCTAAACTCAATACAAATCAAATACCAATCAATTAATTTGTTTTATATCACTATCAATAACTGAAATAAAGAGACTGACCTGCGCAAGCTTCAAATATGAAAGCGCTTCCAATAATTACAATTTGGTATCTATTGAAATAATGCATGATTGTTGTGCTTATACTGACCAAAGCAAATACGGAAAAACATAACGCTATAGACATCATCGCCTGAACAAACATAAACCAACCTAAATATAGATATTCAAGTCAAATAAAGCTTTATTCACAGAGAGATAATATCTATGCGTTAAAACCAATCACAAGTGAGATATGTCTGATTATAACGATGCATTTTTCATATCATATCAAACTAAGTGATGATTGGATCGCAACAAAAATATATATTAATTATGTTTACCGGGTTGTAACCAATCCCTGATATTCTGATATTTGGAACTATAAATCCAATGACAGCCACTGAATATCTCATCATATTGGTACGAGGGATGCCTATCAACAAAACATTGTCTATATTAATACCTGTATATCATTTACAAGTTTCAATAATGAGTTAATCTTCAATAGTCATGAAGACTAAATTTTCGATTTTATGTATCTCGTCTCGGTCTCATGTGGTCCAATACAATCTCATTTCATACAGTCATTTTTCAAAATTTTAGATTTCATACCGTCTCGTTTCGTGGAACTCTTATCTTAATTTCTTTACTGACCCTTTAATTCACATTCAATAAATTTTTGCAAACTAGACTCGTTTCTTAATTATTTGCAATAAGTCGTGTTGTATCGTCTCATGAAACGAGATATCTCGAGATTTTCATTCTTTGACGAGACTTTTTATTTTGATGACTACTATACAATTTGAAGTATCTTTTAATTATGTGACTAAATGCAGATACGGTTTTCTGATTTTAAATCTAGCCTTCCTTTAGTGAATTTATGAGTATCTCTAACTTTATAAAAACTTGAGCTTTAAAATGAACTCTATTTTTAGAAATAATGAAAATGTTCACAATAGTATGGATTACTGATAGAGAATCTATTATCATAAATGGTCTTTTCTTCCTTTTGAACTCTGGTTCAGAAGAAGAGCGGTAATAAAATTCCTTAAGATCACAGCTGAACATAGCCTTCAAAATTTCCAAATATCAACAATTTTTATTAGAAATTTTAAGCTTTTTTCCTTATAATGATTAAAAACATTAAATACAATAAATAAAAATAAAATTCAATGCATTATATAAAAGTGCGAAAAAGGTTCAAACTCTTAACTCAAACTTTTAGATAAAAAGTTTAGTATTTGTGAATTTTAAAGGTTATGTGATTCAGCCGTGTTCTTATATTAATATTTCTTTTAAGCCTTTAAGAGAATCAATTTTTACTATCGCTCCTCTTCAGAGAGTTCATTTGGTTCTTCATTTAATAGCATAAAAAGTTAAATTCATTACATTTTGTTATGTAATATAGTTTAACAATAAGATCTTTTCTACTCCTGAAATATTTTAATGTCTTTCACTTGAGCTTTTGAAATAGAAAATCGATTTTATATTTCTTTTACGCAATTCAACTAAAATAAAGTATTTGTGCTCTCTCTTCAAGTCAAAAACTTCATTATTCCTCACAGTTTTCAATATAATGATTGATTTCTAAAACATATTTTCTGTATAATCGATCATATTTTTAGAGTTAGTGAAAAATAATTAAAATTGAATTCGATGTGAATCCTAATTAATTGGGAACATAATATGAAAAGTTGAACCCTTCAATTCTTACCTATAGTTATCAAAGCAAAAATCCCATAAACCTGTGTTAATAAATATAATGATAAAATTAGTTGATAATTAATAATTGTAAACTCGAATACTAACCAAGTCTCACAAAGTTTTTGTACGTGTATTTATGTGATGATAACCAATAAGGACTTGCAAACGATATGATTAATGCAATCAAAGCCAAAAGCGCCACATAACTCGTCACAAGCAGTGTATAAGATGTCTTGAGTCGATATTTTGGTGGAATATCACTCAACCGACTGCTGCCTCCGCTCAAACTTGACATTATTCTTATATTAATTCTTTCTAATATAACAATCAAAATAAATGATTAACATTTGAACGAAATCTTAGTTGTTATTTAGTCCAAAAATAGCTGGATTCATATGACAGCCACACCCATAACACACTACAATTGCTTATGAATTTACATAATATAATGAAATATTATTCTAAATCAAGACTTGCCTCACACATCGAATTCTGGTCCTTAAAAGTTCTGAAAGTAACTCAATTTTTTGGGGTTTAAATAGATATTTTAAGTAAGAATTAAGTTTAAAAATGATTGTATTGATGTAAAACTGTCGTAATGTTAGGTTAAATGCAATAATTGAGACCAATGCGCAGATACACCTTTTCTCACTACTACACTATACTGTATGCATTATTATAGGCACTACACCTGTCAGGTGAACAACTGTTCAACTGTTTTAACCAAAATGCTGTTTCATTCAGTTTGGTTTTGCTTTCAACAACCTTTCTTTTTAGAAGTAATCAGTTTTCGCACAACTAATAACTCAATTTAAAACAAATTGGTTTTTCTCCTTAAATTATTATATCAAAAATAGTTGAAAAAATCATATTTCATTCGTAACAGCAAATATTGAACCTATAATTTACAAATTAATACCAAATATATTCTTTGATTTGTATTTCTCTTTCAAAAATTATTCAAATAAAAGCGTATAACCGGAAAGTGTTTATGTGAATGATCTGTTAGTTGAGGCATTTCGTAATATATATTCAAATCAATGCTGCAGTTGTTGCCATTAACTACTAATTCATATGATGCAGGCATCACAACATTGCATAAAGTTTCGGTATTGCTCAAGATATGTATTTCGCAACTGCTTATGGTTTTGGCTGCATTCAAGTTACAGTTGTCTTTCTTGCTTCGAATGAGCATTTTGTTAGTTTTGCACTTATCACTAGTTCTCTTGCTTTAGATTCTTAAATATTACTCATTTACAAATTTGTGTTCTAAACATCAAATTCTTTAGTTCTTTACGTATAAAACTGAAAAGAAAATTATTTCAATTTATAACTCAGAAAAATAATTGGATTTTCTTTTAAAAGTGGGTGAATTTCTTCATTTCCTTCAAATTTGATAACAGACGTGTATTACATACAACTTTACCTGTTATTAGTTGCTAAGGTGAAGCACTAGAACCTAATGCTATATCGAATTTTTCGCTATAAGTAAACAAGTTGTCCGAAATGCTTGAAAAAAGTTTCGACTTTGACATTTGACTGTTTCGCTATTCATAATTAATACGAGTAATAGTTTGAAGCTCAAAATGCATCGACAATCGGCTTTTTCTCCTATCAATAAATATTCACCTGTTGATAATGATCAAAATGTTAATGTTAATTATGATCAAAATAACTATACTTCGAATTGCATGCATTTCACGACAAGCTCTGACAACTGCTTCAAATTGGTTGGAAGTGATTTTGATAATCAATCCTCTGCTCCATCGAGTGCTACACAAGAAGTTGGCAAATATTCATCAACGGTTACACTTGATGATAATAAAAAATCATCCAAAAAGCTTCAACAACTCAGTCCTAAAAAAGATGTCAACAGAAGTACAGATGAATATAAGCAAAAGCGCGAGAGAAACAATATGGCTGTGAGAAAAAGCAGGGAAAAAGCCAAAAAACGTTTGAGATGTAATGAATCGAGAATTAATGAATTGCTAACTGAAAACGAACAGCTAAAAAAACGAATCGAAGTTCTCTCCAGAATGTTGAATGGACTCCGATTACTGCTCAATACATTTGGTTATACACACGATAAAATTAACTTTGAAGTATCGAAATCTATTTCACAACAACCGACCACTTCGCGTGACTTTTGATAAACTATAGCCTTCATCGTATCATAAAATCATATATCAGTTCGTTTCCAAAGTTTGTTTTTTGTCGAAAGTTTAAGTTAATCATTAATTTCTGTTAATCTGATTTTAAGTTTAATAAAGTATTTAAAACTTGTGTTTAAATGACTTTCTGTTTCTATTTCTATTATGAATTCTTCAACTATTTCTTGATATATAATTTTTGCAATCAATGAGAAATATACTCATCGGCTCATCTTTTTTCTATTTCTGATCTGAAATGATAAGTTTGCATAGATGTCACCTTATAATTTCTCAATTATAAAATTAATTTATTATACAAAAAGATTTTCTAAATTAGTTTTTCTATATAATTTACTAATTTTATTGAATGAAAATGGTTTGTTTAACTAAATTTACTAATCCATATATTTTCGATTAAGTACAAATCGGGAAACAAAAGGGTAAAAATGTCCTTCAGCAAATAATGCACATTTATAAAGGGTTTAAAACAACTCATTTAGAAGTGCACGAAGTTTACTGGCATAAATCGATTAAAACTTATAATATGGACTCAACATAGATTTCAAAGTCATCCTTTTTTATTCATTGCTTGAGTTCCTAGTTTTTAGAAGAAAACATTTCAATGTCATTAATAAAAATTAAAAAAAAAGTTTATTATCATGAAATGACTTGGAGTGGGTTCTTTAAAATTATCAAAATTGAGTTTTTATATGATTAAGCAATCATTTTAATTATAAGGATGTTTTTTGCGTTAATTTAAATTACGATATTTCCCTATATATTCATATGGGTTTCTTTTGTGGTTACACATATTTAATCATTTTATTCATTTTCAAAATCAAAATATCTACAATTATTCATTAGATTAAACTAATACTCTGTTTTCATTCTCATCATTTTTTCATCAAACATATTTTTAATAAGTATCAACATCAAACTGTTCGAGATATAAAAATTTAAAAATAATAAATATTTTGAACTCATGAATCTTAACCAGTGCCGTATCTAGAATTTTTTGGCTGATGGAGCGATTACCCATATATAAGCTTCATGTTATACTCTTAGTTATAGAAAATACAGTCTTGAAGTTATGAATATGAAATTATCTCATGACTATAGATCTACATTTGAATGTCTAAGTCTTTGGTGGGGCCCGGGTCCCCTTGGCCCATAGCTGGATACGGCACTGATCTTAACTAAATTAGAAGTCAGAATACTTCTAATGTAAAAGGAAAATTTCATAATTCATGCTATTGTATGTTTGAATTAGCGTTGCAAAAGATTAAATTTAGTATTCAGTGCTTCCATAATGAATTTAGTAAATTTTTCATCTATTAATGACGTCAATTTTAAGAATGTGATATAATTTTAAGAATGAATGTAATACTAGATTATTTGAAAATAATTTGACAGAATTTGATATTTCAGAGCTTGATTATGGTGAATATAATACACTTGATTTAGGAGAACCTAATGTTTTTGATGATAACACTCAATTCTAACATTTTGCTGTATTTTTCAATTTTATATTAAATTTAATGCCTTATAATAAATTTAGTTAATTTAGCCACGCTAATTTGAATACACGTAAAACTACCTGATTGACGCTCATAGTTCATAATTGTTGAGCTAATCTGACTTGTGAAGGATACAGTAGTAACTATAAAACGAAACTCCATAACTCGAAATGAAGCTTCAACCTCAAACTAAACTTAATTTAATGAAGCTTCAGCTTTTGTGTAATCTATATCTTCAATCTTTGGATATATCTGCTTCTCAACAACAAATTCAAATATTAAAATGCATGGAATGGATAATAATAGATTCCAAGTTTTTTCCCATCTTCATAATTAAGATGAATATAATTAAAACTATTATCAAATTAAATAAGACGATTTAAATATTGAATCAATTGTTTATTTCAATTGAAATTCTAAAATGAAATTTTAAAAATTGCTTATCATTATATACAGAGTAAAATAAGTTGATTAATGTGTTGCTGTTATTTCTATTGATTAAAGTTTATTTCTATTGTTTAGTGTAATATTAAGTGCAAAAATATATTTTAGAAAAATTAAAAATTTGATGAATATATGACTCATTTTTGACAAAATGCTTCAATACAAGGACGGAATGAATCAATTGTGATATAACTTATGATTATAAAGTTTTTCAGATGTTTTGATAATAATTACATTTGAAATGTAATAATTATTGTTCATCGATTGTAATCGATTAGGCTTTGATATTAGTTGGCTCTAAATTAAACATTTGCTGTTCTCGTTTTATTTCTTTTTTGTAAAGTATTCTGCTTTCAGCCCAAAATAGTATAGCAGACATCCATTCAAAAAATACTCCGACAACTGCTAAACCGAAAGACCACGAAAGGAAGTTGTGATCGTGATCTGGCATCCAGTCTCGATCATCACCTCTTATGCCAAAAATTATTACAGCAATTGTGCTGAACAGCGCTATAATTATAATTAATATTTAAGTAAAATTGTTTATAATTTACAGTTTTGGAGATCAAACTAAAGTTAAATATAGTCGAGAAAAGCACTGCATAAATATTGTGCATTGAAAATAGATGTGCAAAAGAGGGAAATAGAGATGAAAATAATAGTATTTTTCATTAAAGATGAATACCTGCTAAAAACATTATTACTGATAAGACTTTCATCGCAAAAATTTCTCTGTCGATAACAAAACATAATTGAATAGCAAGCACTCCAATACATGAAACTAATAAGAATACGAAACCAATTGTGTACAACACTTGAGTGGCGATGAAAAATGCTGTCAAAGAAAGTATTCAAATTATAAATAAGTTTAATTAATTTCAAATAATTATATGAGTTATCGAAAAATTAGAAAAAGTTAGAAATCTTTTTGATGTGATTTTATATTTTTGTTGAAAGCTTTCGAAAGCTGTTCAAATAATCAAATATTAAGCTATAAATCATACACGGCATCAAAAAGTATCTAATATTCTGATATTCTTCTGCGAAAATCCATCTGCAGCCAGAATAGTATTTAGTCAGATCGTCATCATTAGGACTACGAAAACTTCTAAAGCAAGTTTCCCAAAGTCCTAACTTGACAAAGTGTGCCCCATATAATCGTCGGTCAGATGCCAACCAATTGGGTGTCACAAAAGCGATAATTGTTGATATTGAGCAAATTGCAGTCACTGCAAGCGCCACAACCCTTGCGTCAGACATTCGGTTGCCTTCCATTGTTCTCTCAGATCAATCAAATTGAACACATTAAGTGGAATTTTTGCTTAAGAGAAACTTATTTTTTGAACACGACTATCGGGCATGAGTTCAAACTTTATCACATCATTTCACAAATATATTGTGAGGTTTCAAATATATTTACAATAATTTGAAGTCGTCGTCATCTTTTTTTACGGTTAAATATTGAAAGGCATCTCTTATACTATAAGCTTATACTCGCTCAGAGAAGTCAGGCTACGAGTACAGGTGACCGACGCCCAAATACAACTTTCAAATACCTGTATGGATTATTCCACTTTTTAAATCAGGGAAACAAACTTAACGATTCAAAGCTAATGCTTTTACCACTTACAATCCAATAAAAATACTATAAATTCTTATTTAAATGTAAATTATTTTTGACTTTGAAAAATGGGGAGTATTTCCAGTTTAACATATTTATAATTATTTGATTTTTAGATAATAAGCTTCGATTTGCTTAAGATAATTGTTAGTTATTCTGAAAGATTTGTTTTTGCTTTCGCCTTTTAGGCGTATATCAAAATTTTGCATACATTTCTATGTAATTCCATGTAATTCGATATTTGTGTATCAAATAACGAAATTTAATTCTCATTTCATCCAAATTCATATCATTGAAAACACTATCATATGCTGTATAGTTCTTGTATTGAGTCGTATAATCATTAAACTTACGATACTTGTATTTTTTTATAACTTATTGTCTTGAGAATAATTTGTTGTACTAATCAATCTTTAAAAATACAGAGTATTGAACAAATTGTTGTCTGTATGCATTTAAAAACAATGATGAAATGATAAGATCACATAAACTGAATTGTTTAGATAGGTTTAATCAATTTTAGCACATTTATTGTAAACATATCAATACTTTGAGCTAAGAATTCAAAAATATTTCGATTATTAATACTATTTCTGACATTTGAAATCTTTAAGATTGAAATTTTGAAATAATGATAATTAATTTTGAGGCACTTCATAACTTCAAATTAAATGATTGAATGAGAATTGAAAGTAAATGGTGTAATACATACGCGGCTCTAAGAAGTCCAAAAGGAAAGCATAGTCTTCATCGAAAAGCCATTTGCATCCACGAAATTCACGATCATATAAATAATTAGGGTCTCTGAATGTGTGAAAACATGCTTCCCATAGTCCGAGCCTTTCAAACCTCTTTACAGGTTGTCTATCGTCTGCGACCAACCAATTGGGTGTTGAAAATGCTATTATTGTGAAGATTGCGGTCAGAAATGTAAAGACCGCCGCATAAGTGACAGCACGTACTGATGTCACGTCCACTTTGACCATTACTTTTCGCATAAAATCTGTCATCTTTTATAATATTTTTTACTTTAGTTAAATGTGAGCAAATTTGGGTCAACTTTTACTTCGATAGTGAATCACTGACTTTGAAGAATACAAGAAAACCTTCTTTTGAACCCTTTTTCCTATAAACAGTTCAACTCATTTTTTTCTTATTTCTAAGATATTTGATCTTCACTTGAATTGTTTGATCAGTCATTCATGAGTCAAATATTCACTAAAAATACATTTAATTAGATTAACATGAATGGAAGTGTCGCACCTTTTACTAAATATTAATTCGCTGCCATTTGAGAGCATTACACAGTATTGTTGTTCAAATCCAAGTGACGTCAACTGCCATTTCATACCTGTTCATACTCTGCATACCTGTGAAGCTAATACTCTGTATTAACATATTTAAGAGCGACTGTTTATTCCTGGAAAAAACTTTTAAAAACTTTTTCAATCTGAATTTGATATTATGTTTTTCTAAACATTTAAAACACAACATTCAGTTATTTGCAAATTGGTTGTGATCTCACTTCATATCTCACTTCATTGTTATGAATGACAATCTCTAATAAAAAGAGTTTGAGTCACTGTTTGGTTCATTGTTTCGTAGCCTTACCTTAATTTCAAATAAAGGATTAAACGTTTCTGAGGGTTAATCATGACCAGCACTTCCAACTAAATTCAATAATAAAATTCAATTTCCAAACCTTCTTCACATTTAAAAGTATTTTATCTATCAATCAATCAATTATTTTTATTTAAAGGAAATGTACACAATTAGCTTTAAGCTATTCTTCCGTGAGATTCTCTCATAAAATATCTTACATTTAACTGTTTATTGAGTAAAAACATAATAAAATAAGATTGGCTATAATTCAATTGAACAAATAATCGAACGTTTCAAATGGAATCCATACTCTTCTTCAGGACTAATGGATTTCAAATTGATTTTTTATACTTTCGTAGCGACTAAATAAGTGACACAAAACTAATAACAATGCTTGAGATGAGACATAATGAAAAGAGTTCAAAACTATCGAGTTTTTGCTGTCTAAAAATTCATGTAAAATTGACCAAACAGTAGGTGAAAACATGGTTCTATTTTTTTAAAATAGGAATCGTTTATCGTAACTTATTAGTTATTATCAGCAATTCATTTACTTTTCTTAGCAAATAGTTAACACTTTTTTTATAATTTTCGTATTATTCCAATTTGAGTAATAATCATTTTGATTATCATGTTCATGGAGAAGGAATGTTTTAATCTTTTTGTTTCTAATCTTTATGTTCTTCAAGTTTTTTTTCCGAAATATCGTATAGTTTTGCCGATATATTTTTTATCATACCTTTCATTATGTCCTTAACATTTGAATTTTCGGGGTTTGTTCTTCATATCACTACTGATAAAATCTTTGTAATGATGGAAATAATGATATAAATCAAAGGTCGGCACATATATAAGGATTTAGGGCCAAATCCTAACTTGAGAAGAGTTTTCTTTAGAATTTCTAAAGCAAAATTAGGTTGAAAAATGACTAGATATACCCCAAACCATGGATACAGGTTCAAATGTAAGTTTTAGAACTTTAGAATATTTTACTCAAATTCATCGGGAAAGCAGAAAAATTAATTTTTTAAATATTTTACAATTTTTCGAAAATAATTGCAACCTCAAAAATTAATTTCTATAAATATACTCCTTCATACTTGACAATAAATTTGCTACACTTCCCGTTTCATTGGGTATTGTTCAGTCCTGTTCTGTCCGAGTTTGAGTGATGTTTGGTTTCGGATCACGGAATTCTTTAGGTTCGGTAATGGTTCTAGTTTTTGAGGAAAACTTCAGTTTATTTCTATAAAGTTAGAGTACTCAAAGATAATGATTGGTTCGGATTTAGTTCCAATAATGAGTCAACATTTCTTAAAAGGAGTTTCACAACAGCATAAAGGAAAAAAGTCAGTTTATGAGTGCATAATATTTCAGTTTCAGTTCATTGCAGTTTATATTGTGTTTGGGAAAAATTATTTTGAT
>JAQFZT010000374.1:0-27317 GCA_034696325.1 Camisiidae sp. | reverse complement strand
CGAACGGAGACCGAAACTGTCCAGAAGTGAATCACATAAAAATGTGATCATATTTATCGTTGTGAAAAATCAAAAAAATTATGAATTTATCGTGTCAAATAACAACGAAAAAACTTAACAAACTTAATTTAATTAAATATTTTTTATGTATTAACCCTCCAAATATTAATTTATATTGATTTATAAAGTTTGAAAAATAGCTTATTTTTATGTGATTCGTATGCATACAAATATTTAAATCATTTTCTTTAACCGCTTAATTAATTAATTTTTATAATTTAATTTCAATGCTTTGTTAACTATACGCTCAGCTCTAATTCAGTTTTGAAGTATTAACTTTTTGAATACAGAATTTTTGAAGAATACTCCTAAGGGGTTTGCTTCAATATCATTGATAATATTTATCGATTTGTATAATTATTATTTATTTACTACTTCAATGAAACTTCATTCATTCATTGTATTTAATAAAGTGATTACAGTTTCTGTAAAATCAGTGCTCCTGTCCCGTTGGAGCAGTACCATGCTTAATCGAGTACGTACTCTTCAGCTGAACTCCCACATAATTGAACGCAGCAACAACGCCGGTAACCTTGTATTAGTAAACCGGCCTACAGGACATAGGCCTAATCAGTCCCGTCTCAAATAAATTTATTTTTTTTACTCAATCATCTAACAAATGTTTTATGATCTATATATCTACACCTCGTTTCATCAGTTCCCTTTTCGCTTTTATCCTGTTCTCATTTTTATCCCACTTTCAAATTAAATAATAAATATAAATCAAAATTCAATAATTTTAACTTAAATATACCTTATGAATAAAAGCATTAAAGGAATATATTTCAATATCTATCTTAATTAAATCAATTAAATAATAAATTTTCAATCCGAGCTTGAATTTTCATAATTTTTAAGATATTAACTTTGTCATATTCAGTTTATTGAACATTTTTTAAAAGATAACAATATAATGATTGTAATAATTTGAGTCTCGATATATGAACGCTTGAACTTTACTGATGAATATATTCGAGTTTATTCTATATTCAATTGAAGTTTACTTTGTTTTCAATTCATTTCGGAGTTTGAAAATGGGATATTCAGTCAGTGAGGAGATTGAGCACAAGGTTCCGGCAAAATGAGAACGGATGGAACTACCTGCTTCCATTTATATCACTTGAATCTGAAATATATCTCTATCCCTAAATATATAAAAGCTGATGGAATGCTTTTTTAAATTATATTTTTTAGATTTTTAGATTCTAAGTATTTTAAATACTGACGAAAGACAAAAATGTTTAAACTGTTTTTATGTATTTACATAGTGTGCTTTATTATCTCTTGTACGACCGGAAATCCACTCGATTCGAGTGATTCAACTTCAGGTGAGCGCTTTTGTAGCACTTAAAAAATAGTTATATTAAAACGTTTAAAATAATTATAATTTAGTTTAAGTGTTTCAACTTTTTATTTTCATTATGTTAACAACTATCCCACAATAGATAAATAAATGTTTTCATCAATAAATACATGAGTGATGATAAAGGACTTGATCAGATTTGGCCTAATTGTCCACCAAGCCAACGTGGGTATCAAATTGAAGCTTACGAATAGTAGAATCGAAAGCAAAAAGAATTTTTCAAAAATACGATGGCTGAGAGGAGATATGAATTTTTAAAATTTATTTAATATTAAGAATTATTAATTACATTCAGAAAGCTCGTTAGCATTACCCAGCTAACACCAAGTAGAGGAGAGCTTGTTGTCCCCCATCTCAGACTTTTAAAGTGGCTAGAGTAGGCCCACTAATTTTTTAGTGTGGTTTGTTCCATCATCTCAGATTTTTATAGTGGCTAGAGGTACACTAATAAGTCAGTCTGTGTCAGTGCTTTCAAAGAACAAACAGACATCGTCCAGCGATGCTACTGGTCCTGCAAACTAAGGTACGTGCCTGCCGTAATCAATATACCAAAGAACCGTCATAATGTGTGCACAGTACCCGACGGTTGTAAGGCCATTTTCAAAAGAAATTTTTTTTGGTGGATTCTATATACATTTTATCAAAAGTGATCAAAATACTTTATAGTGTTATCAATAAGTATCAGTAAGCTTAATTATTCTTAAAAAAAGATTGTCAAAACGTTGATTTTTTCATTTTTATACATCATTCTTTAAAAATTCATATCTCCTCTCAGCCATCGTGTTTTTGAAAAATTCTTTTTGCTTTTGAATCTACTCTTCATAAGCTTTAATTAGACACCCATATTGGCTTGGTGGGGAATTAGTAAGCTTAATTTATTTTTTGAGTAAATAATTTAAATTTTTAAATTTTAGAGCGTATTCTTAGTCAACGCTCTGAATGTTATGGGTGGAATAATCAATGCTGGAAATATTGTGATGGTGGCTGGTGTTATACTGGACCTAGTTGGGGACACATATCATATTGTGGACCAGTCTCATGGAATGAAAACAGACATTGTCCTCAGCAGGAGGAATGTGCAGGCCCATGTGGAAGAATTTTCTAAATCTCATATTATAAATTGAAATACTAAAATAGTTTCTATGTTTAAATAAATAGCCGAATCTAATAAATTGACCACTTCTTCAATTTTTTGATTTCATTTGATTTTATGGATTATTGAATAATTTTGATATAAATTTCTTTCGATCTTCAACTTACAAATAAATTAATAGCATAATTAAATTGTCCTAAATTTTATACATTTTTATCTATTAAATTAAAATTGATGTTAAACTAAAACTAAAGTTGATTTCTTCAAAGTTGATAAAAGATTATTTATTTTTGTTTATATTAAATTTCTATTTTCATTATTTATAACAACAGCTTATAAATTAGTTTATTTAGTTTATGGCTTATTAAATGTTTTGTTTCTAAAGTAGAGCTCACACAACACATACATAATAGACATACAGAGTGAGTCATTTTAATATTAGAAATCAATGTGATATCAGTTTTGTTGCCTTTTATGTATTTAAACAACACTTAAACAATTTTCACAATAAAGTCTTAGAAAAGTTTATAAAACATTATGAATTGATTTGTGAATCTTATTGTTAGTTTAAAGTTGCTATTTTTGTAGATCTGTTAATGTATTTGTTGAGTTGAGCTGAGAGTTGTCTTCTGAGATGAGTGGCCAAAAGATGCTAATTAATCCGCTTTAGAAATCTTGTTTCGATTCTTTTGGTCAGCTCTGTGTGTGAAACCAACAAAATCGAAACAAGATTTCTAAAGCGGATTAATTAGCATCTTTTGGCGAACAATACAAAAATAGCAACTTTAAACTAACAATAAGTTAGTAAAAACCAAAGCCACTCAATGAAGATAATCTGTAAAGATCTCTCAACGCTAGCGTATGGCAGCATCATGTAAAAAGTGTGCAAAATTTTAATAAAAAGTTGTCAAAAGAAAAAATCTTTTGAAAAAGTTTAACATAATGTGACACAACTTAAGAAATCTGAAATTCAATATCTATTAATGAGTGAGAATTGTATGAATTGATTGACAAAATAGGTTTCATATCTAAATTTCATGCTAACTGGCAATGCTCTCATGTTTCTTTAACTTTTGTTTGTTTTTTCACTTTAAAATACATTATTTCTACTATACATCAGTACCAATAAAAATTCAAAACTTTATAAATACCACAAAATGCGAGAAAATATAAATTCTTACTTTTGTTAGTAAAGGTCTTTATCTAAACTTTTTGTATTTGTATAAAGAGATCGAAGTTCTCAATCCTTTATAAGAATGAGTTGACTTGTGATTGTATAAGAAGTAAAGAGCATAAAATCAATTTGAATGAGCTTTATCTTCAGCTTATAATATAATAATTATGATAAAACCACTCAAACTCATGAAAAGTGTTCCTCTATTTATCTTAAATATGAAAAATTCATGTTAACTTTAATTCATATTTAAGATATAGAGGGAATCACTTTTCATGAATGTCTTGTTTTGAGTAGTTTTATCAGTCAAAACAAGTTAGTGTAGCATAACGTTAACGTTTAAAACATATTTTAATATTTCAATAAAATTCAATTTTCAATAAAAATGATTTTTTATAACATTTATTTATAAACATTGATATGTTGGACAAAATGTATTATAAAATATGATTACCTGTATCTGAAAGTTTGTTTGAATGAATGAGCCAATGAAAAAAGTTTTTGAGTTCAATCACGTGTTACATAAGTTGAACAGTTTTGCGAGCATTGCATTGCATTCCATTCTGACTTCAAAACAAATAAACGCCTTCAGTAACTTCAATAAATGGCTGACAAAGAAATGAATGAATGAGTGATAAGTTATGAAAACAATGCAAACTAAACCACTAAAAACTAAATTTATTTTTTAATTTTTATAAATATAATATCAAATTTACTGCCATTTTATAGTCTAATTGAATAACAGTAATATTAACTGTTATTTTAAACATGAAATCTTCTAAAAGACAAAAATGTTGTGATTTTTATATTAATTAAATGTTGAAAAAAATTGTTGTTTTTATTATGAATTCATTTTGTTTTGATTTTTGTGTTGAAAATCATTAAAAAATGGAAAGAAATTTAAATGCAAGTAAAAGTAATAACAATAATACAATTACTAATAATAATTTGCCGATAATTAGTAATAATAATAATAATTCAAAAAACGTTAATAAAACTAAAGGTATTTAATATTAATTAAACTCTTATTAAAACTTTGAATGAATTAAACAATTAATTAATTGCAGAAAAAGGTGCAGAAATGCCAACAAAAGTAAATCACAACAAAACAAGTTTAGCATCAAATCATAAATCGAAAAGTAGTTCACAAACGCATTCAAATCAAAGGATCGCTTCAACACAACAGCCATCACAACAACAGTTGACCCGAAATAATAATAACAACAACAATAATAATGCAAATAATAATGAGATTGGATTCGATCGAACGCCTGTTGGATCTGCTTCTTGTTCTCCACAATTCATCGAAGCATACGATACACCGCCTTATGTTCGGTGGTCTCAAGACTTCCGTTATCTCATTGATGACATGGATGGCGTTGAACTCTTCAAGAAATATCTTGAAAGTGAAGGTTTCGGAGATTTATTAGACTTTTGGTTCGCTTGCGAGGGACTTAAGAAAACGGAAGATAAAGAAATTATTAAGAAAATAATTAAAGTTATATTTAAGAAATTCATTATGAAATCACAAGTCATTCAATTGAGTGAAAAAGTGAAGACATGTTTAATGAATACAAAATCTAATGGAGATTCTGATGAACATATTTTCGATTCGGCTCAGAATGAAGTCGAGGAACAGATGAAAAGTTCTATTTATATAAATTTTTTGAGATCAGAAATCTATTTAAGTTTTTTCAATCAAAACCAGTCAACACATAACCAGTGTTTGGGCGCAATCGGAGGTTATGATAGTCCTAAAGATTCAACTCAATCAACAACTAATTCAATAGCAATTGAGTCAACACTCGATACCTATAATACTAGGAATCAATACTACGACGTATTGCCGACAGTTCATGAAGACTCTGAACTTCAGACTTCGTATGAGAGCTCAAACACTTCAAACAGTAATAGAAATACTATTAGATCTCAATCACAGCAAAGATCGCAATCTTTTCCAATCAGTGAAAGCCCTTCAATGATGTCATCGAAGTCTACGAATATAGTGATGAAAAACTTGAATCAAATATTAAGTCCAAAATGTTCATCCAATTCATCGTCTCGTTTGACAACAGAATCACATCCATTGTCACCAAATAATAACACATCATATCCGGCATATCAGTCATACTTCAGATCCAAAGCAATGGCAAATCCTCCCAATCCTTATCATGTAAAGTACGCGACAATACTTCCGACATCAGCTCAAGACAGCGAATTGCAGTCAATATCTTCTCATTCGACTAATGAGTCGATGTCTTGTGTCGGCGGTAATGACAGCGTTGACAGTGGTTTCAATAGTGGTCTCTATTCGTTACCGCACACGAAGAAACAGTTACAACATTTAAATCTTGCGATTAAACACAACGCAAAGATAAATTCAGCGAATAATACAAATTCATTTCCAGTGACGGAATTCAGACCATTAATACCACATCCGAGACCAATTAGACCACTTCCCCCTTCCGCTAACGAAGCATCAAATCCTGACAAATTTGCCTCTATTTTGATAGAGAAATTAGAGAAAATCAAACGACAACAAGACTCAGAGATGACTAACTATAAGAAACTGGCGGAAGCGCTACAAGAAATTGACGGATCAAATAATAATAATAATACTAATAATAATATTAATAATAATAAATCAGTTAATACTAATAGTAATAATAATTCTCGTCATTTGCTTTCATCGGCAACTAATCCTTCAGATAATGTAAATTTTAGGCCTAAACCCACTCTAAAGGAGGCTCTACTCAGAGAAAAGTTTGATTTTTGTGCTTCTGATGAAAGCGATCAATCGATTATTGATAAACATTTCGCTCAAGTTTTTAATGAGACCCCAAACGAGACTCCAACAGATCCTCAGCTCTCAATGGGTGGATGTGTTTCGCCGCCAAAACATCATCATAGACCCTATTACGACAGCTCAAAGAGTACTTCAGGTGTAATATCATGTTCAACTGCCGCTAATAATAGTAATAATAATTCGTTGGATTCACCACAAATAACAGTTACGGTTAAGTTCAGTACTGAACAATTCCCTTATAAGCTGAACCTAACGGGCCCACACATTACTTTCCGTAAGTTTAAGCAACACATCCCCGCAAAGCGAGGGCAGTGGCAGTACTATTTCAAACGTATGTGTAATGCTAATGAACTCAAAGACATCTCATCCCAATTCGTTTACGAGAAGATAACAGATGATAATGATGTCTTACCACAAATCGAAGGAAAGATATTCGCCATCATTGAAGCCAATTAATTGTTGTCAAACAATTCTATTCTAACTCTATTTCGACTGTTTTTATATTATAATTAGAATTATTTTTTAATTGTTTTATTCGATATACTTCTCGATGCCTTCAAGACTATTGTATAACTCGACAGTTGAAATGCAAATATTTTATTATTTTAATAGAATGCCTACTGTTTTGTGCCTTTAAATTAAATAATAATTGAGTCATTTATTTAATTCGCTGTTAGAATGAAAAGTTAAATCAAAGAACAAATATGTTTACATTTTTATAATCGCCAATAAATGAGTTAATAATAATATGTTAGATATCATTATTTTGATACTTCAATTTCTACCTCAACACTAATTTCATTCTAAAATTGAGCTAAATTTCAATTAAGTCTAATCACATTCATTTGCAAAATCAAACTTTGACTTGACATAGAAAAGGGTTCGCACACTTCGTATTAATCCTATTGAATGTCTATTACTTTGAATGCATTTCTACGAAGCAATGCTAAAGTCATGTATGATTTTGTAAATGAATCTGAACTTTATTTAAAATATCGCATCATTTGAGCTGATAATTAACTAATATCTCGTTGTGTTGTATATTATAAGGACTTGATTATTGTTGAATTTAAATTTTGTTTAAAAAATAGAAAACCAATTTAAATCTGTTTTAACATGTATTTCAAAAGATAGTTATTTCTTAATTTGTTTTTCATTCTTTCTAAGCATTTATTAAATTCATTTTTAAGAACTTAAATCAAGATTCTTTAGATGGAAAGCAAAGCCCAAAAAAGAGCCTTAAGTTTAGAAAATAATTGTATTATTTATTAATAGCTATTCTTTTGTGAGATTTCTAACTAATTGATTGTAATTGATTACAAATTGACGAATTTGTATATTTTATTAAGTGTTTTCCTATAACTTGATGTTAACTAATTTTTAATGTATAGTTTTAAAGAAAAATTGTTCAAAACAACAAATTCAGTGCCTTTTTCAATGTTATCATTAATTACAAAACTCATAACTATAAAAGTTTTGATATATTTAAATAATTTTATACTTAATTTCTTGCAATAAAAGCAAAAGTTATTGCGGATTAGGTTTTAATTGAGTTGAGTGTGATTTGAAATACAATTTCTTGAGCTCAATCATTATCTCAATAATTATATCTTGCAATTGAGTCCCAATTTTATGAAAATAGAAGTCAATAATTGTTTTAAAATTGAATAAACTTTGTTGTAATCATTGAATGGTTAATACTCTTTACAATTGATGAGTTGACAAATTAATTATTATATTGTGAAGAATTCCGTCCGAAAATAATTAAGTTTCCGAAGTTTTTCATTGCATTGAAATAACGAAGTCATTTAGGAATAAAAGCTATTTTTCCAATAGAATTACAATAATAAGTGATGATTCATTGCTTATTATTATTTGTATTATGCAATTAAGTAATTATTTCTTAAAGTTCATGAACTCACTTAAGTTGTCTTTGACCTTAATTCTTGTCTCATCTGATTTTGTGTTTGTATTTATAGATGAAACTACTGAAGACTACTTCTAGGATTCTGAATAGTTAAGAAGAACATGTTTATGAACATCCAAATTGTTTACTAACTTCACAAATAAATATTGATAAAAACTATTCAACAAGTTTTTAAGATTTCGGCTCATTTTTAGTTTATCTGTTTATAACCCAATTTTGCAAATAAATTGATCTTAAAATAATTTTCATAAAGTTATTTAATATAAATTAAGTCATGGATTGTTTGATCACATATTATAGAAAAATATTAAACAGAATAATTCAGATTTTAATGACACACAAATTGTTGTAAAATTGACTTAAAAGCAAAATTCTCTTATATTTCGTTACATTAATCTAAATGCATAAGTATTAGAAAAGCATTATATATTTACCTGAAATTGTGTTAAATATGAAAGATTACGCCCGCTTTATCTGCAGTGACACTAATTTGTGTTTCTTGTATACCAAATAAACAGCAATAAATTTGCTCAAAACAACATTTTCCCCAAAAATCGATTCAATGAATAACTTTTATGTAACTTTGAAAACATATTTGTCATTTGAAAAATATAATGAAAAAAATCAGCGAAATAATTGTTTTGAGTTCCAGTTCTGAATGTAAATTAGAAATTTTGAATAAAGTGAATGATTGATTTTCACTTTTTCTCCTCAGTTTCAAGTTTTCTCAAAGCTTTTCAACTTTTCTCCTTTATTTTCTGTCTTATTTCTGATTCAATTTTAAATAGGCTTTCAATGCATTTTTACTCATATGTGAATTTGATTTTAAATTAATGTAAAATTAAATGAGCAAATGATAATTTCTATTAAATTCCTTTAACTTTTGATCATGAATTTGAAGTCTTAATGTTTGAACAATTATCGTAAGCATAGATATGCAGTTTAGAAGAACCTTAGATTGAGTGCCCACTCACACCCTTAATATATTTATGCAAAACATGTAAAGCCTAAATAACATAACAGAAAGACAGCGCGATTTCGATTATTGGGGTTGACCTCAACTCATAAACCAAGAATTATCTCATAACTGTCTAATCCATTTCACAAGCCATTCAAGATTTTATTTACAATGATTTGAGCTCTGATTATTCAATGATTTCTTAAACACTCAATACTTACTTGTAAGTGAAAAGTTTTATTGATTGTAAAAAATTGAGAATTGATTTTGAATGTGAGCCCTCATTGTTGACAATCAGTGACAGTTTTCAGACAAGATGTCATTCACAACAATGCGGGCTATCATTCGGAACTTAAGTTGTAATACAATTGCTTTTGAAAGCAATAACAAAAACCTTTATACAAAAAATGATATAATGAGTGTCTGAACGAAAATTCTCTTAATTTCAAAAGTATTTCGTCATGTCTTCTTAGATAGTCTTCTTTCTTAATTGATTTGGTTATAGAATTATAAGTTATATCATTAGCTTAAGCTATAATTTTTAATTAAATAGTTGCTCACAGTTTTTAAATTTTCTTCAGAAGTTGCCCAAAGCATTCGAGGCTGAGTTTGGAAATTTTTAAATGTTTAACATTTGCCAAAAAGCTTTGTTATTTCTTTGGAAGTGAGTTAAGTAGTGGTCAAATAGTTTAAAAGTTTGTTCAGAACTCAGACATAAATTTATGAATGAATTTTAAAAAGTTAAATAGTTTACGTTTGAATGTAGAGCAATGTGTTACGTTTCGTTGTGCACATTTTCATCTTTTATACCTTTTACTTTTATTTGTGTTTTATAACAACTAATTCATTGATATAATGCATGCATTGTTATAATGTTTGAAAAAATGCATGCATTACTCATGAGAGAATAGTCTTTAGTAGAAAAATATAAACAATATTTAAAGTGAATGAAATTAAAGTTTATAACTATTTTTTCAAACTTAAATTGATTCTATTAATTGTACAGTTACTATAAATTGCAGAAAATCTTACTATTTTCTTATGACTCTAAATAGTTAAAATCTTTTCTCAACTTTATAACAGAATATTCAGAATACCATTTAAAAGCTTACAATACTTTGATTGAGTGAAATGAATACAATGATTCAAAATAAAAAGGGTTGAGACACAATTTTTAAACACTTGAAGTAAATGTTTTGCAAATTTTTCACACAACAGAATTGAAAGAAAAGAGATTCAATAGTTGTGAAATTGAATAATTGCTCTAAAATGAAACATAATTTTGTCATTTAAAGGAAAACCTTTAAAATTTTTATGCGTTCACAAAGAAATTTAAGTTAAACAATATCTACATTTCATTAGTGTTAAGACCAGATTAACAACAAAATATTTAAACACTAATTATTCTCTCGAAGACTTATTCGCTGATTAATATTTTTGAAATTAATATTAATATTTTTCAAAGTATTTGTATTACAAAAAAATGTGAATATTTTGAGATTTCGAATCACATTAAATTATTTGATTTAAAAAAAAAGATAAAATTTTGATTGAAAGTTTTCCTTGAAATTGTTTTTTAAAGTAAATTAATTTTAAAGAAAACGCTACTAAAGATTTTAATATTTCTTTATTTTTGTTAAACATATTGAACAGAGATTGAAAACTACGATAAAGTGATGACATTTATCATGAATTTTTGTTGAAACTATTTTGTCATAGATTCTAACTTTTGTGAAATATATTTCTTTAAGTTTATTAATTAAATTTGCTTTAGTTTTGAGTTTTCAAATTTTATTGAAGGTTAAGAATAATTCTTAAGAAATTTGAGCAATTATTGCTCAATTAAAAAAAGAAATACTAATTTGTTGAAAAACTACTTTAAAAATAATTTTGTTCTATTTAAACTATTGAACAATTGAAATCTACCTGTTTCTTATTCAACAATTATTTAACATATTTATGCTGTAATAACTTCTTATGAATAAATAAGTTATGTAACAATAATTGTATGAACAGTTATTTTCCGGTAATTATAATTTGAAATTAACTTTGAAAAGGTGGGCGTTTTTGAAATGATGTCAATTTAAAACAATAAGTAAAAAATTGCTTATCGAACCAGTTATTGACACCTAAATGTAATTTATTGAAATGAACTATCAATTAGTCAAAAATAATTGAGAGTTGCATATGAAATAAAGCTAAAGCTATAATAAAAGGTGAACTGATATTTGAAATGTTCTGTCATTCAAACATATAGTTATTATGGGTTACCAATAGTACAAAGTAACACAAAAATAACTCATGTTAGTTTAATTAATCACTCAAATAATTTAGTGTGTAGTGTGAGATACAATACTTATGGATCATTGAATTACATGAGGATTAGTTGCTATTCGCAGGTTCACTGATCAGCAGTTAATCATTTTTTATTGCCTATTATTACCTTTCTCGTAATCAACACTTATTTAGTGAAGCTTTAGCTTAAATGTGCACCTTTTTGAGCTTGAGTTCAAGCTTAGCTAATGCTCTTCACTTCCCCTATTATTTATGATCTGATAAAAACCTTATCTTAACTCCAGAGTTGATTTGACTGAATTAACTTTAAAACAAAGTATTAGAAATAATTGAAAATCATCCACTCATACTTCAAAAATATAAATTAATTTATCACTTACTTATCAGATTCTCAATTGAGTTGATGATGAAGTTTTGATATTTAAATTATTATAAGTTATTGAACACAATGTTAAGGAGAAAGTTAATGATAGGATTTCCAAAAGTTATTGATTAACTCAGCATTAAAAAACAGTTTTCCTGTTATAGCTTGAGGTTTGAAAATCAGATTCAAATAATTGGAGCAATTTTACAGCTTAACCTTCAACTAATCAAAAAATAAAATTTCAGGGACGAGAAAACGCTTAAATCATAGTCTGATAGGAGACTTGAGAACCCAAGACTTAAACCCGAATATCCTTATGACTGGAGCCAAAACTAGAAAAGAAAACTTTGAAATCCCCATTTTCTTGCATTAAAATAAACTGAATTTTTAAATGAATTAATGCGATGAGTGATAATAAAAGTTTTGTAAGTTATATATCTCTTAAGTTATATATGCTTATTAAGTAAAGTAAATTAAGGTTATTCGTTTCCGTTTTGGAAAAAGAATCAGAACATATAGAAAACAAGTTATCAGTGAATTAAGGATTTTCAAGGAGAATCTGTTCCAAACTTACATAAAATTAAGAAACTCTCAATAGTAAGTTTTTTTAACTTTATCAATAGATAAGAGTTTCAAATCTGACAAAACTTTGTGACTTAAGTTTTAAACTTCAATTTATTGATATCTCAAATTACTGTTTTTCTTTAAGGTATTAATACATTAGTTGAGGTACATGGTAGTTGAGGTACATCTCAAGGTAGTTGAGGTTCTTCTTCCTAAACGGAGATATATTTAATGATTGCACTGTAGGTATAAATTGGTCAAACACATCATGTTTATATACAATTCAAAATTTAATTCTAAAATACTATTTTTTTACTTTATTTTCAATATTCCTGTTGTAGCCATCAATGAATGATCTCAGGAATTGTTTGAACAGGAATTCAGTGATCAGAAAATTAGCTATAAAAGTCATTTTCTGTATATTCGGTTCTGAAGTCTCTTTATTATATTTTCAAGCCTCAGGCCATCAATCGATGGATCAAGTTTGAGAGTTTATCTTTTGATTGTACTTAAGTTTGGGAAATAAATAGTACAAAAAAAAGTTTTAACATATTATTTCAATTGAACTTTCTCCATGTCAAAACAAATACAGTATAATGTATTCATAGTCTTGGAAATATTAAACTTGAACCACAAAAACTCCTTTACACTTTAATTTTTTGTAATGTTTGCCCTGAGCTAACATTGAAAACTTGTTAATTAAAATAATGAGTATTTGCCTACAATTTGCAATTTGTAATTATTATGTATGTTTTATTCATAATAAAACATTCTGAAGAACAAAAGCTGATTATTGTATTGAATGAGTATTGAAAGTAACATTATCTTATAATATGGTTCTTCAAAAATAATTTAATTAATAATGATTTGAATGAGCTGTTAAGGAAATTGATTGTGAAAATTCTTTCTTTTATGGTATTGACCAACATTTCAATACAAACTCTATAATTCTTTTGCAAAAAACTATGACATGACATGACATTCATTTAACATCATTTTTGTGGATATAATTTAAAATAATAAATAATAAATGAAATAATAATAAATGAATAATGTCTTTTAGTCTGATTTTATCACATGATTACAAGTTTTCTCTAGCTTTTTTAGAACTTATTGTACGGTTGACTACTTAAAGATATGCATTCTGGAAATGATGCTAATTCATAAGGGTTTGACAGCTCATAACTTTGTGCATAACTCAATGCTATAACTAATTAATATTTAAATATGTTTTCCCTCATGTTTCATCTGTATTTATCACTGGATTTTCCGGCATAAAGTGTCTAACTGTACACGATTCTGGAAACAACACACTTTCCGCATCTCTTTTGCAATGACTTTGACTTAAGATTTATTGAAAAAAGTGATACACGTTTTGGGAAATGCCTGTAAGCATTAGTTCAACCCACTTATGGTATGCATCATATAATACATGACCCTCAATATTAATTTTATGAAAATAATTTATGGAAAATATATACAAATGACGAATACAATTGAAAGCAATTTGATAATCAATTACTGTACCGCTCGGTTGTTATCCTTTTTTCAGCGTTGTATTGTTTAACAGCTTATAACAGTTTATGGCAATTCTTTAATATAACATTTCAAAAATTATGATAAGCTCTCATTTTTACCACAGAATTCCGATTGTTTTCAATCGTTATGAATTGTTTTAATTGAGTAATAGTTTTAAAACTCTAAATTAATCACAAAAATATATTTCTTCCAATGCTTTGTCTTAAAAAAGTCCGAAAAATATTATTCAAGAAATGTTTGTTTAATAAAAAAAAGATTAAAAGAGTTAAACTCAAACTGAAAATCGTTTTAAAAAATTTTTTAAACTAAGGATTAATTATTAAAATGGTTATTATTGCAATGTCTCAACCCTGCAGTACATTTAAAGCAATAACTATTCGAAAAGTCATTTCATTGTCCTTCACTCGTTAGAATGTGTCTCAAGTCCAGGAATTCCGCTGTAGGACAAAAAATGTTATAATTTTGTAATTATATAGAACACGTAAAATGAGTGTTTAGTTTGACAGTAAAACCTCGATATTTTAATGGCACCCACTATTCTTCTGCTAGAATCTCGTGAAATTAAAACCATAAGAAGATTAATAAAAAAAACCTCGTACTTAATATCAATTTTCATGTGTTATTATTGAAATGATTGAAAATGGATAAAAGCTTTTTGAAAGGTAATAAATGAAGGTGTTAACTTCCATTTGGCATTTGGTAATGAAAATTGATGTGACTAAATCTTAATTGTTTCACAATAATCAAGTTAAAAACTCATGCGGAGTGGAAAAAATTAAGATTACTTGTAATAACAATGTCATAATATATCAAGACTTTTGAAATAACTCTTTTTTATAAGAAAAAAATTTTAGTTTTGACTCTAATTCACTACAGAGAATAATGTATTACAACATTAAGATTCATATAAATGACTGAAAATTTTAGAAACAGTATTCAATTATTTGATTTATTTAACCAACAATTAACTGAAAATAAGTGTAAAATATTCCAAAAAAATTTAAACTGCTCTTAAAAATTTAAATGTCACGAAAAGTTTATTTGAAATTTTTTAAAACTCTTATTTATTAAAATAAATTGAATATTTTTCTTGTTGTTATTTTGTTCACAATAGTTTGATGAGCATTCGTATGAATATATAATAAATTGTATATTTTACCGCTTATAGAGAAAAACACGATTTTTATTATAAATTACAGGTTCATTTGAGAAGATAAGAAAATATTAATTTTTAAAAATTATTTATTCATTTCGTGAAATGTTGTTTTTCGGCATTGCTTTTAAATTTGTGAGTGCTCTATAAGGTTTCATTCAATCAGTTTCTAGGACTGACCTTTAAAATGGAAAGTAAAAATTAACTCTTAAGAATGGGAGCAAGAAATCAAAAATTATTAGACAAGAAAAGTGAAAAAGAAAAGTGGTCCTCAAAAAGCTTATTTTTCTCCTATTGATGGATATGCTTTGCCTTCACTCGTGATTAATTTTATTTTTGTTTACTAGTATTGAGAATTGGAAGGATTTTAATAATTACAAATAGAGTTTTAAAAATCATTGCTGAGTATCTCGAGTGAAGGAAAGTGAAAATAAGACTATAAGACCAACGCCTATTAGTATTCCAATAAATAGCTATTATTTTAAACTAGTGATGGACAAGCGGTGTGAGTGGGCCTCTTACCTCCGACCGCCTCAGAATATAATATTCACTCATAGGAATAGAAAAAATTAATAGAATTAGTTAATAGTTAGCATGTTAATAGAAAAAACTATATGAATGAGTAAAAATGGAATTGATTGTTTTAAACAAAGAACCTAATTTCTTAACTATTTTTGCCACTTTCAATTATTTTGAAATATCAATTGCTTAACTACTTATTGCACCTAAAACGACCTTCAAGCGTTTCAAATTCGTCGAAAGTAGGGTTATGTCAAACTTCTAAAGCCAAGCTTGAGCACAGAGCGGGTCCAACACGGCTTAAACTAATTTTTCTTTGTAAGTTATAACTCATTGTAATAGTTTTTATTCACTTCGATAATCAAAATAACTTATGAATTACAATGAGATGTGATATTGAAATGTTACTTTAGATGTGAACCTACATTCTCTAAAAGAAAATGTTTAACATTGATTTAAGTTGATATGATAATCTTGAGTTAAGGCAAATACTTCAACTTGTATTTAATTTGAATTTCATTATAAAAGACTTAGAAAACTAATGTATTCATAAGAAAAAGGAAGAAAAATTCATTTTTGTCATCTTAACAACTATTATACTTTTTTATTTGAAAATTACTTTTTAATTATTAGTTTTTAATGAAATTATTCTACGCTTGTTTTCTTATAAAGAAATAATAAGATTCTCCCCTCCCTGAGAGCAATACTTTATAGTTCTAGTCCTTACCCCTTAAAATACGTAGTTTTGTAGTTATAGTTGCATTTTAGACATTGTAATAGACTTTTGACAATTGCATTCTATACAGGTTGACCACCCAGGGAACGGGTCACCCGGGAGATCCTGATTCAAAGGGAGGAGCATTTTTTCTGAGTAAATTATTTCCTTTGTCCCGGGAGATTCTATGTAAAATTATTTCTTTGGGTAAAAACTCACCGGGAGGTTCATCTCCTGTACGGGGATACTTCCGGACATTCCGGGAGAGATGGTCACCCTTATTGTATAGTTTTGATTATCATAAAAATAGCTTTCCAAAAAATCTTACCTTTTCATTGAAAATAACTTACATAGTAATCATCTAAAGTACTAATTGATAAAAAATTGATTTTTCAGTTACTTTAAAACTTAGTTATTTAACAAAATTGCATTTAAGCTCAAGAATGAAGACAGACTAAGGTATCTGTGGTCTCCCAAATGATAAACCAAAAACATATTTTATTAGAACTGGTATTCAAAGTTTTAAAAACAAAATAATGTTTAATTTGTTTCGGTTTTCAATCAATACTGAAAAAGAATGAAAAAGATTAGAATTAATGAGTTATTTGAAGAGATCCATTGATTTTTCTATAAATCCTTAGAATTGTCACTAGATGTTTGAGAAACATGTACTTACGAGTTAATGTAGTCATCTTTTAATACTCTCATTTTCATCGATTTCAATAAATCAAAGAATAAATTCCTTAAATTAAAAATGAATTTAGCATTGATTTGATTTTTAGATAAAAAAATCAAGTATCATGTGTTTTTTCAATCAGTTAAATGAAAAGCATTAATTATACGTTTTTAGAGTAAAAAATAATTGAGTGAATTTTGATTTCTCTTCTACAGTGAAAATTAGTTCAGACAAATCTCTTTTTGGAAAGGACTGATAACTTATGTAGGCTTGAGTTTGTCGTTTGATTGAGAGGTATTTTTAATTCAAACCACGGAGGGTTTATTATTAAATAATAGTTTTGCATGTTTTATTATTTAATTATAATTCTTAAAATTATCACGAATTACTTATAAAATATTAGTAACTAAAAAATCCTTGACATGATTCATTCATTGGTATAATTTTTCCCTTTAACTATATGTTAGGAAACCTCAGCATTTTTTATAGAACATTAATAACTAATTTTATACATATATTTTATTACTTTTTGCATATATTTTTAGTTATTCGTGTTTATAGAAAAAATCATTCCTGTTTAGCATAATAATACCATAAAGTATCAAATGTTAGTTTCTCATAAGCTTTCGAGAAAATAAACAGTAGTCTATAGTATAGAATTTGATGCCTTTACTAATTAATTCTTCAAGTAAAACAGAAGAGGAATTTTCTTTATTGTCGAACATTTTTAAATTTGTGCAGTTGTTTGTCACTGGAAAAGTCTCTAAACTTGAGATCAATTGAAAGTTATGACAGAAAATGACAAACAACTCACTGAAGGCTGACAAGTGCTCAATAAATTTTGGAAACTGGTGCCCATTCACATACGAATTAGTATTGAACGGCAGTCTTTTTTCTATGCAAAAATTTTAATCAACATTTTTGTGACAAAAATTCTTAAGTCTTTACGATCGGTCCCAAAAACTATTATTCATTTAAAACTGTCTCATTTTAGCCAAATCAATTTGATTAAGTTTGATGTTTGATGTTTGAAGTTTGATGGAGAAGATTGTTAGATGAAGGGAATCTTAATCGTTATTTTATACCTGATTTGTTAACACTTCGAAATGATTGTTATTATTTTAACTGATTTCTTCTTAATTTTTTTTATAATAATAACTTGAAAATGTTGCATTTCCAAAAAAACATACAAATGAAGCTACTATCAATACATGAGTGCAGCTACAAATTTTTCATTAAAAAACTATAAATGCTATATATTTATATAATCTGAAATAGATTTAAATCAGGCAAGAAAAAAGTTGAAAAACAAACTTTTTAAGTTTCAGAAACAATAATAGATTATTTTACACAAATTTTTTAAAATATAAAACTTGAGTACTTGCTCAATAAGTTTTTGTGAACTCGCTTTTGGCGACAACTAATAAAACTTTTTTTAATGATGATAATCTAAAATAAGCTCTGATAGTTAAAGCTTGTGATGATTACCTTTATTTACTAGGCTACACTTCCAAATGTCTGAAATCAAAATGTGTAAAAACCTGTTTTATGAATTTCAATTGAATAAAAATCAGTTTAAGTTATATTAACATTAAGAAACAAGACTGATTCACAATATAACAATTTGTACTATATCTGAACTTTATGCTTATTCTTAGTGAAGTCTTGAAATAGTTTCGTCTTCTACTAACCTGGCAGCCTGAGCCATACGCCATTTCCCAATCTTACCTACACTGCCTTCACTTAATTTGATTCCATATAAATTTCACACATCGAAGTTGAACCAGATTTAGATTATTTTCAAGTTTGAAAGTGGGATAATTATTTTAAAATTTTGAATTTAGACACTTCGAAAGTCTTCCACTTACTCAGTTACTGTATAAACGCTTCTTTTAACTTTATTTCCAAAAAAAATTTGTTGCAGACAGTACTACAAGTGCTCTCACTTCGAATACCAGCAAAAAATACTGTTAAATTCGTATACAAACACATCTTTTCATTTTATGCAGTGAATGTATACTAGAGCTGGGTATCAGGTATTGTTTAGTCTCGATCAAGGGAAACCTCAAGACTCGTTTGAGTCTCGAAATTGATTTCTATGAATTTCATCTCTATATTTGATTCTTATCTCAGAAAATTTTAGTCACCAAATGTGGTCAGCAAACTAGTCATTTCGAATAAAGATTGCAAACACTTAAATGTAACAAAACATTAAGAACTGATCAATTGAATAGTTTATTTAAATTTAGTTTTTAACGTTTTGTTAATTCAAGAAATAGTTGGGACTTGAGTCTGGAGTCAAATAATTTTTGGAGACTATTGAATCACATTTCTCGCTAATACCCAGCTCTAGTGTGTACTACTTTAGGGTTAATCACCAGTAATTCTCTTAAAAAGTATTTTTTCTATTTTGCTTAGAGAAACTCTTTTATTTATACAAAACATAAACTTAACCATTTATAAAGATAATAATTAATAAAAATTGGTTTTTCTTATAAAATCTTCATAAATAGAATTTGCAATGCAATCAAAAATATCAAATTAAATCTTGATTTTTTTATTTGTTGGTTAGTTTTTAAAAATTCTGTTATAGAATTCGAAAATCTCGTGGTTTGACGATAATAATTATCTGATAATTCATTTATCACTTAATTTATTCATGAAAGTTTCAAGATTTTAGGATTAGGATAAAATGAATTATGTTTATTGTGAATTTTATTTGATTCAAAAATTTAAATCATCTTTTCAGTGAAAAATAAAAGTCTTGAGTTCATAAAGACCACAATTCAGACTTAAATATCCTTTTTATAAAATACAAGTTGTCATATCTAGTCGTAGTTTTTTTTCGATGAAAATTTTGAAAATTCGGCTAATTTTAGTCTATAAAAATAATTAAAAGACATTTGAATTAAAGTTCACACAATGTTAAATTTGATTGAACTCTAGATGATTAGTAAAAAACAGTATAAATTTAAAAATAATGATCAAACATAGGTCTATGATTAAAAAATTGTAAAACAATGCTTGGCTTCTGCTATGGGAAAAATGTTTGGCTTATATTCATCATTAACTCGTATAAATGAGAGAAAAAATGTATTATAATTTTTCTTATTCATTAAAGTTATGTGTATTTTATTATATGTCAATTGTTTGGCAAAACAACTTCTGCGACAAGTTTTAAGAAATTCAAAAAAAGTTTTCTGTCTTCAATGAACACCACGTGATAACAAAGTAAAGCTATTGCAGTGAAAAAAACGTCTGAAACTCCAGTTTCAAGTTTTGATTCGAGTTGCAGTGAACCTAATTTTGTTTATAATGACTCAAACTAACAAAGCGAGTGGTAATTCAAAAAATTTCTCTTTGAGAAACACTCAGTAAATCACTTGAAGTGTTCAGTTCATAGTAGCGAAAAAAGTTCTTTTCTATTCAGTGCACATTATAAGCGGTGAAAAAAATTCTCTCAGTTAACAACAGCTAAAACTCAGGAACTGATTTCAAACTGAAAATTATATTCGATTCTCAGTATCTGACTTTCAATTAACAATTATAAGATAAAACTGTGTTAAAAGTTTCGAAAAACTGTTGATATACTTTTGAATTGAGAGAACTGTTTGTTTATTATCGATACTTATATTTTCAGTTCGATTTATAAACTTTGATTTCGATTCATAAACTTTTGTTTCTATGAATTCATTATTCAAATTATTGATGTGTTTGCTGTGAAATTCGTATTATTAGGCAATGATTAATCAAAAAGATCGCAACAGGTGAACACCTTTTATAAGCTTATATTAATTAAAGTTTTTTTAGAAGAAAAATAGTTATAATAAATTAGATTAAGTTTTTTCTATTCAATATAATAAATCTGTAGTGACTTGTGATTCATCTATAATTTCTTTTCTGTGAAGAATATTATATGTTTTTCTCAGCAAAAATTTCGTACTAGATATCATCAGCTGTGCACTTGCTATTGTTTGCCAAATATTAATAACTTGTCATTTATTAAATATTCATCATTAAACTCACACAAATGCTCTCGAGGTAAGCATTCTTTGAATTTATTCCTATTATTCCTTACATGAAAATCACGTAACAATAGTTTTTCAGACATGCATTCAATTCTTAATTGTATTTATTCTGTAACTTGTTTTTAATTGTGAAATATTAAAAAACAAATTAATTAAGGAAGAGATGAACAAAAAGAGAAAGGAAGAGAAAAACCGAAAATCTATCAAATCTTTTTAATTAATTCTGTTTTATTTTTAGCTGAGACCTTGTTTTAAAGAATTCTCTTTAATTATTTTAATAAATTTTTTAACGCACACGTCTTTGCATGTATTTAGTACTTAGTATAGACAGACGTCTTCTTTATTGCTCGAGCATTAAAACTTATAACAGACGTTACGTAAAGTATCCCAATTCATAATGAGGAAGCGTTGGCTTATCTCTCCCTCTAAAATGAAAAATAAGTTTAAAACTTTCAATTCTATTTATAGTCAAAGTCCTCTCAGTCAATAAATTGATTTGTTGTGAAAGCAAAACATAAACTCATTTTTTAACATGACCACAAAATAAGTTTTCGGTGAAGCGATAGAATAAATGTTTTTACGCATTATTTAACATTCAGCAGATAAATGATAGATCATAAGTACTGTTTAATAGTTCGATCAAAACACAAACGATATAGTTATACGGATTACAAGCTGTCAACAAGCTATTCGATGTAAACAAGTGAGTGGATTGAATGGTTTTTAGCCTCAATGTTCACTGATTCATCTTCTAGTCTGTTTCAAACTATTGATTAGTTTTGTTTTTCTTAAGGCAAATAACACTTTAACGATGTAACAGATTTCACTTTACTCTTTGTTTCTGTGCTTTCACTTAAAGAAAAAGATAATATCTATGAATTTGTGCCCAAATATTTTAGAAGCAAATAAAGTGATTGAGAATCAGATCCTAAAGTAATGATCGCAAAAGTAATGATCGCATACTAATGAATTTCAAATGGCAATAATTGGAAGCATTTCATCAAGATTCAGAACACATTTAAGTCAGATTTGTTCATTCAATTCTTCGTTTAATCAAAGAAAAAACTTTAAATAAGGAATAAAATTTGATTTATTCTCCTCTTAATGTGATTTATTCCTAAATCCTTTCAATTAAATACAAACTTATAACTGGACATTAAAAATATAACGGCTTTAAATACTTATTTATGTTGAAAATTTTTTATTTGCTTTTAAGCCTTTTTTATTTGGTATATAACGTCGTAACTTATTAGATGACTCTAAAATAACTCTGTTTTAATCATTTTTCGGATTTACGGTTCCTTTTCCTTATGATCAAATGTAAAAAGTTTATATTTCAACAAATTATGTAATGAGTTAATCATTTTAAACGGAGTTTTCTTTAAAACCAATCACTTTTGAATTATTTGTTGGCACACTTAGAAATATGAGTAAAAATTATGTTTGTTTTAGTTATAATGAAAGGTATACTTAAAAACTCTCAGATTATCACTGCATTTACTCCAAAAAATGCTTAAGTAGGTGTACGTGTAAAACAAGAAGTCAATTCTTGAGGGGTTGTTGTGTTGTCTGATACATATTAGCTCAAAATTTTCTTTTTGATTAATGTGCGTCCTTTACTTTAGTGACGTTAATAACTTAGTCCTTCTGAAGGTCTTCTTTATATGAGAAGTTGAAGAAAAATATTGAGAACAACGGTAGGAGAAGACGTCAATCTAATAGCAATTGATTTAAATTGTTGAGTATGTTATGCATCAAAATCTAGATTATTCTCATTGTATTTGTTAAGGAAAACAATTTGTTTTCTAAGCACTATTTCAAGTTGAAGTTTAATCAAATTCCTCAAGTTTTAAAAGAAATTCCAAAAGTAATATATTCATTAATATGTCCTTAAAAATGAATTATAAAGTTATAAAAAGTTGTACATTGATGTGACTTTTTTATGAAATGACAATAGTTATGAGAGATAAAAATTTATCCTTCATTAAAGCTAAGCTTTCAAAAGCTTTCAAATAACATAATAAGCTATAATGCGTTTCAGACATTAATATTTTTTTCAAAAAATGAGTTTAGGAGAAAATTGATAACTTATGTCATTCGATTAAATAGTAATAACCAATAAAGTGTAACGAAACGGATTTCAAATAATTGCTAACACAATGATTAAATCATTTTTACAAAATAATTAAATTTTTTCAAATAGGAAGAAAGTAAAACATAATTAATATTATAATTATACAGAATGAAACAGCTTAATATTTGTAGTTAAATAGCATACGATTTATCTCTAATTTAAACAAACTTTTTGACATAAAATAATTGATTAGGCAAAAGAAGTTGTATACAACTCAATAATGGGTTCAAATGAATGATAAAAGATTGTTATATTTTGCTAATTATTGATTTTCATAATTGTTTTTGTATTGAGGCGCACAAACAGTCTATTGTCATCCCTTATATTTAGATACAGACAGATATAAGAAAACAACATTCAGTACCAGCTTTCATGACCCCATTGCAATATAAGTTTATATATATAAAATATATATCTAATTATTATATACCTGTATATTGTATCTGAAAAGCAAAGAAAAACACCTCTGAATAGGAGTTTAAAGAAAGAAATGGCTGTCTCAAGCACTGCCAGGCATATAGTGTAACAAATTGAGCGTAACTGTGATCACAACTGTGATGACTAAATCTACCCAAACTTTTACACCATTTTTCAAAAGAAGAAACAAATTCATTATCTTATCTAAATCTTAAAACATTATAAATTTTTTAAAATTTCCGAAAATAGACTCTTTTCATGTTTCTCATACTCTTAGTAAAAAAGTATTTTATTATTGAATCGCCGATTAAATTCTTGACTCAATTAAATTTTATTGAATAATTTTTCAAATAAACTTTTGGATTCTCTTGATTGCGGAAATGAATAAAAATTCACGAATCAAAATGGTATTTGAGAGCAAAATGGGAAAAACCGACAATTAAAAATTCATCCGTAAATCTTCTAAAGAGTGATAGTATTTTGAAAAAACTTTTTTTTTATAAATATCTAACTTTAATGAATCACAAATCTCTGCGAATTATCATTTGATAAATTGATACGAATTATATGTTTGAGAAACTGAGTTAATGTTAATTTCAGTGTAGGTTTTTTAAAATATTTAAAACAGTTTTGTTTTACTTTATAATAAATTATCATAAATTATAGTTTGAAACTTATGGGATAATCAAATAAAAATTCATTTTCATTCAATAGAATATCATATTCTCACAATAAGGTTAATGAAAGCATTCTTTTTTCTTAAGCAGAGTTTCTTAAACCAAAAAAATGAACGTATGTCTGAGTTTCTTTTGTGAGGAATAATTTTCATACTCTTGTGGTTTTGAACTTCAGCTCTTTATTATGAATTCATAGCATAAGTTACATTTATATTGTATAAAACAGATTTAATGCTACAAATTTTCAAATTAACCCTTTTCTAGTTCAACACTCAATTGTGAAACAATACTTTTTTCAAAATATGTTTTCTTACAATAGTTGACTATTTTTGTCCATTTGTTGAATGCATAAAATTAATTTTTTACTGAAGTCTAAATGTCAACTTTTGATGAGTTTGTTTTATAAATGTTTGTTTTTTAAATTATTTCATGGTCTGATTTCATTCAAATTATAATGTATGAACAAATAATGAGCAAAATCGATACTATTTTTATATTTTTTCATTTCAAATGGTATTTTGGACATGATGAATCGAATCAAATTGCTTTAATAAAATGCAGTTATAATGCAATAGTAAATTTTTAAATCTTTCAAATCTATTTTTTAAAGCATTTTTTTATTCAACTTTTCTTATGCTCTTTTCCTTATTACCAGTGATAACAGAATTTTACCCCTCTTAATAACAATGAAAAACTGATAATTGCTAAGCAATTCAATCGAGAAATTTGAAATCAAATTATTTATAAAAATCAATTATTTTAGAAAACTTTTTATGATTTAAGACAACTTTTTTTTCGATGATTCCTATCTATGAATGCAATGCTTTATTTTAGTTCACTGATAATGCAATCATGTGTCACATAGAAAGCTAAATAATAAAATTTGTATTACAATTAAAGTCTCGACTTCTTTTTTGATACTTATTTTCTGTGATAGTTCGTTAACCTAATGATAGAATTTTTGTTTCGCCGATAAAACACGGTCTTTCTTTACACTGAAACTTCCATCTAATGTTTGTATGACTCAGCTAACAAACTCTAATAACTCACATATTTACAGATGAGACGTCTATTTATCTATCTTTTCACTCTAACTGTTTATTTCACTATTCTCTTTATAGTTTTTAAACTCAGTGAACCGGAAATTAATACTAAAATTAATTAATATGCTAAAGTTTTATTGTATTAATTAGAGTTTATTTATAATTTCTCTCACTCTCCTTCCCTCACAAACAAACAAACACACACACAAACACACGTTAGTTAAGAAAAAGATCTGTTTGAAAAGTGCTGAGATTTATGATGAATTATTATTTCCTCGTGTAATGGATTTCAAATACTATACTGTACTCTTATCTCGTGAAGTGATAAATTAGATTTGGATTCTGTCATTTTAATTCATAATATCAAAAAAACAAAATCAAAATATCATCCAAAGTTTGAAAGTGAGAATCAGAATTTCCTTAAAAAGTTAGAACTTTTTTAACTTGAGATCAAGTGATAAACGTGATCGATTTAATCATCTCTTTAGAAACAAATAAAATAAAACCTTATCGGAAATGCAAATTTGCTCTCATTTAAAGTATAAAAGTGAAGTAAAATGTTTAGTATTCATGTTTAAGAAAAAGAGTTTTACGTGATTTTACGTTAATTTTGTTGAAATTAAGCTTAAAGTATAACTGATTGAAATAAGAAGATTTATTGTAAATTTGTATATACCAGAGACCAGTTTATTTCTAACAAATTAGTTATTTGCGTCACATTATCTGACATGATTATCTCAGATAATTAGATAACAAAATCAAAATAAAAGGTTTTAATCAAAATCATCTCTTTAAGTACTTCATAAATTAGTGGGAGAAACCGATAACTGCGGGTCTTATGAATCACATTTGACATAATTTTTACACACAGTGTGAGAAGTTTTACACACTTAAGGCGGGTGTTATGCGAATTAATGAATAATTTTTGCTCAAATAATCAATTCGTCATGATTTCTAAAGAACATCTCTATTGAAAAATTGCTGAAACATTAACTATAACTAATTGGATTGTATTTTTACAGCAAATTAAATTTACTCCTAAATCTGGCCATTATTTTCCTAACTAAAAATGCATCAATTAATGGACAACTATTTTTAGCCCAATCATTTCCACGAAAAGTTGGTTACCTTCCATTAGAGACCCAAGACTCATACGGACGCCAACAAACATCAGAATGTGCATTAATATTACAGAGAACTTATGTAAATGGGAAACGAGGCAAATCTCATGCACCACTTTATGGTGGCTTTTTTGACCTTTTTAAGAGAGACGGGTATGTTATAAATCGTTTTAAACTTATTTTATTTTTCTTATGTTTAGATGGATTCGTTCCAATTTAATTGTTTCAAAAGAATCATTTTATTCAATTAATTCTTTATATTTAATTATTATTCACAAGTTTTTAATGTTTATTATGGTGTACTTTAATGTAAAACATTTTAAACATTCATTCAGTAATGCATCAAAAAGTATAATCATATACTTTAATTTGTATGACATTTATTTCACTAATAGCTGCATAAAATATAACTAAACTCAGACTAAATTAATATTGTTAGTGATTTCATTGTTAAAACAAAAGGGATGTTTTAAATATTTTATTAGTGTCAGACACTATTTTATATTTAAGTTCTCAATATATGAGAGGCAATTATTGTTGTTGAAGCCCGGATATTATTTACCTGATTGTTAAGATCTCTATTCAGCGCAAACTCATTATAATAGATAGCAAAAGATTTATAATAATAAAAACAAACTCTTAATTAATACTAATAATTGTTATTAATCTATTTATTGACAATTATTTAATT
>JAQFZT010000373.1:0-27323 GCA_034696325.1 Camisiidae sp. | reverse complement strand
GTCTTTACGATTCATGAATAGTGTTAATAAGTTATGACCTTTATATGGTTGTGCAGTAAAATATATGTTGGTTTCAAAGAATTTTGCTCTCATTCTTGTAATGTGACCGCAAATAAATTTGTAAAAAATTGAAAACAGAGCCAACCCATGATAACGAAACTAATAATCACTATTTTTAAGGGCATAAAATTAACTTGTATGCAATACTGGTTCCTTTTGGAGATCATTCACGATTAAGTCTTCATTTGAGTTTCACAGAAAAAATTCAAAACTTCTTAAGAAAAAAAGTTTGAGAAAAAAGTAAAGTTGCAAAAAACGAATTAACAATATAATTAAATTTAGTAGAACTTGAAGTAAAATTCATAAGAATTCAAATGAAAATACTATCCTTTTTGTGAATAGGGAACCAAACATTAATTTGATGTTTTTATATTATAAAAACTGTTTTTCAGCAAGTTTTCAATTTGAATTCAAAAAAATTAATGAACTAACTCTTGCTCATAACTTAAAATCATTAATTAACTTAAAATGAAACCAAAACGTAAAAAATGCTTTCATCAGCAAATGTAAGTTTAACATCTCATTACAAGTGAAATAAGGAATCAAATTAAACAATTGGTAAAACTGGTGGACTAACAATAAGAAATTTAGTCAATTTAAAAACAATATATTGTAAAAAGTTTTTAGTTCGGAATAATTGTAGGACAGGTTCGGCATTAGAGAAATATTTATTAGTTTCACATAATTTTAGTTACAGTTTAATACTTCTTTACATTAGTTATAAATATGAAATAATTTATGAATTTGGATGCATAGTGTGCATAACATACTGCAAAAGTATACAATAAATCATTGAGTTTTACACCTAACATTCAATCATAAGTTATGATTAATCAACAATTGCAGGAATAATGTATGGGAAAGGAATTCGATAAATCATTCAGTTCTTCAAATTATAATAAACAGTTATTTTGCAAAACCAATTCCTAAACAGTTACATTACTCATTACAAGTTTCACTACAATATCTTGAGATTTGTTATTAATTATTTGATTGGATCAACTGATTTAGAAAATATACTTATTATTGACGATTAACTATTCATTCCAATGAATGCATAAATTACTGGAAGGCGAAATTGTGGCGAAACTTGTGATAAGTTATGCAATTGTTTAGGAATTAGTTGTCTTCCTAACTAATAAGGAAGACATTAGTTATCCTTCCTCTAATGGAAGGATAGGATTTTTTTTATTATTTCAAACTCAATCAAGAATTGAATATCAATCTATTTCACGTAACTGTGAAATAAGTCAAAAATGTAATTAAAAATTTTGCTTCCACTCAAATCTCTATTTACGATAAGCATAAGGAAAATTTTTAACTCCTCTAATTTAATGTATAATAAGTGATCTTATTTACAGTAATTAAAATAATACTAGGCTATGGACATTGATTTTTCTTTCTATTCATCAAAATTAATTTTCCAAAAAATAGTAATTTTATCAACTCAATTCTTATCCTCAAATAACATGCAATTTTAACCCAGGAATTCATCAAATTCTGCTTAAAGGGACAAAATTATAAAAACAAATTCGAGATACGAATTAATCTCGAGATAGCCTTAGATCGAGACCCGATACCCAGTTTTAAATAAAACATATCAATTAATTACTCTCTGATATGCAATTTTTGATTCAACTTTTAAATGTAACATTTATTTCGTTTCATTTGAAAGATAAAGTTTTTGGATTAATCTTTAAAACTTCCTTTTGGATAAACAAACAAATTCTGGCTTTTCTTCTAAATTAATTGTTGAAAATACATATTTGGCTGTAAATTAAACTTTTCATTTTATAATAATAAATATAAAAAACTCATCATTCAATAAAATGGATGCATAGAAACTCCTTAATAAAAGCACTTAATCTGATTCCATTCTTAGGTGTAAAAGCTATAGAATTTTTTATTTTCATTGAAAAATTGAAAGTCAATTATGCAGTACAGCTAACCGATGAAAGATATGTATCCATCACTCCGGAAGTGATTCGGATTCATAAGGGTTTGACAACTCATAACTACTGAATGCTAATACGAATTACTATTATTCAATGTTATTACTGATTAACATTTGAATTTCTAAGTTTTCCTTCATGTTTCATCTGAGTTTATCAGTGGTATTCCTGCATATCTTTCATCGGTTAGCTGTACAGTATATAATAACTCCAGAAATTAAAATTGAATGCACGCAAACCTTTTGCAATATTGATATTCAAAGTATGTCACAATGTGTTTGCAACAAGAATTTAAAATCTCATCAACTCATATAAATAATAAAGAGTGATGTGTTATGTCATATATTCATTAACTCTTTATATTTAAATTCTCTATTCATAGTTGTAGAAAAGGTTTTCTCTATGGACTTACTTATGCAAAATAACATTGATATGCATTAAATTCAAGGAATTAAACTCATTTTTAATTAGTAAATGCGGTCAAACTAGTCAATTTGGACAAGTTTTTGTGTAAGGGAATAGATATTTTTATTCAAACAAATTAACAAAAAGGATTCGTCAACTTATACAACATTTTGCAATGATTTAAGTTTTAGTTTTTTATCATATGACGAAGAGAATCATTTTTTGATTGGAGTTTCAATGTCATATTCATTAGCCTGCATAATATTGGTATAAATATATTACAGCTCAATGTTAATTAAATGTTTAATTCAATTGAATTCCTTCTAACAATTTCACAACACTTTCAATTGAATGACTGAACCATTCATACACAGAACGCATTGTAAATATTGAAATTTATTTACTAAAATTTTTATCTAATCTTTCTTAAAATTTGATAACCATTTTACAACTTGTTAACATTGCATTAACATAATATGACTTAAACTGGAGTGAATTATATTTATCAGGTTAATTTAATTATTACTATATTTATGTTTTCTTAACCAATTGATAATTTGTTGCGCTTCAACTTCTCTATTAGAGTATGAAAAGTGACTGATAAATCTTATATTTGCATAAATTATTTAAATTCAATTCTTATAAATACAATTAAAGTTTTAAATAGAATTCAATCATGTTGAAAGCGTTACATTTTTCAGGTTTTGCTTCAACTCTCGTTTAATTTGAATCGCAAAATAAAGTTTATAAGAAAATTTATTGCAGAAAATAGTAATTAAAAGTGAAATAAAGGAAAAATACTAGTTTATAAATTATTCAATTGACTTGAAGCTAAATTCAGGTCTTTATATATAATGGAAATCTGTCGATCAGAACAATTTGAATCATTATTGATATCAATCTCATTACGAACTCAGGTTAAACAGACAATAAGGAAATTTTTGTGAATAGACATTAAAATTGGTCACCGATTTCTTACGACAAATTTATATCAGCATTTACTCTAACGAAAGTCACACTTGATTTATGAATTAAAATGATTCAATTCATAACTAATGATTCAATTCGTGTCAAAGTTTGTTTAACAATCAATAAATACCTGCAGTTTATTCAAACTCGAAAAAGTACAGGTAAAAAACATAACAAATAAACTTGAAAATAGATGTCCCAAAAATATTTAGGTTATTCATACTTCCATTGACTAAACATTGAACTTAATATCTCTATTGAATATGTAATTTAAAGACTCGAATGAGTAAACAATAAATATATTATTATCTTCTTGAAATATCACTTAATTGACTGCTTTTGTCACTTTGGATACTTTGGATAATATATTATTCGAAATAATATGATATACTTATAATGCAATCGAAATAATTCTAAGAAAAGTTTTATTTTGTGACATATTTTGAGATGAAATATATGAATATTATAAGTTTATGTCATTCATAAATTTGATGAACGCCTCACTACTTTTTCAAAGCGAATATTTCTCAAAATTGATTCAAAAACATTATTTTTCTTCAGTTAATGACATTGTAAAAAATTACTTTATAAAACTTTGAAAATATATCTTTGATAATTGGGTCAAATCTAAAATATTTGAATAACTTATCAAAATAAAATTGAATTTATTATTTCTTGGATTTTTACTTTTTAAAGACAACTTTTTAAATTAAAATTCAATTTTGACTTACATATGACATGACTTGATATGAAGAATAGTAATAATATGAAGAAATTCATTGCCATCAGTAGAAACAGATGCGAATGTTATCGACACTTTGTTTAGAGCTTACTTTAGATAGAATAACAAGAGTTATAATAAGGAAACGAACCATTAATTGAAAGTCATCGATGACCTACTGTTGCACTAAAATACAAATATTAAACATTTGTCTCATAACGAGTTGATTGAATGTTTGGTCGTAACGAATGATCAGTTCATTTGTGAGTTCCCTTTCAAAACTGAGTTGACATGTAAATAGAGAGCCAAAAGAATTAGTCAACATTGTTATAACTGTATTATAACTGTTATAAATATAATACGAATTAATGGTTAGTGTGAGTGGTTTGTTGTAAAGCTTAGTTAACAGATGCAAACTTGACGTGGAATCAGGTTTATTGGTTCTTACATTCATTCGTCATTGAATAGGAAGAAACTTTAAAACCGGTTCTGTTTCTCTGAAGTTCTTTAGTAACATTTATAAACACCACAACTTATTTGTATTGTCCTGCATAACAATTACCTTAATAAGTAGTTTATTAAAGGTTATCGAGTAATGCTATCAAATATTTGAAATAATTTTAAAAAAATTATGACTTATTCATACAATTCTAATATAATAATAGTCAGGTTTAAAATCTAATCTGTTATAAATTAAAAGCTTTCACATATTGTAAACATATTTTCTCTTCCTGTGGAAGCTTTAACTTCCGTAAAATTTTATGAAATTTAATTTCTATTCGTAGTAATTGGAAAACTGCAGATCTAAAGCAATTCATTGACCTAATGTCTAATGTTTACTGTTTTTAGAAATGAATTGAATTACAAAAAGTATTGAAAGTTATTTTTATTTGTTGAATAAAAATAATAACATGGATAATTAAAATGTAGTTCCGGGCAATTTGAAATTTTTAAGCATATCTCCGACCATACCCTTCAACAGATTACTTAAAAGATCTCTAGCAGTTGGGTTGAACATTGCTATAAATGCATCTCCAACCAAGTCGATAAGAGGATCCAAGAGTCCGAGTCCGTGCACATGGATTTTAACGTGTTTCAATTCGTCGATATGAAGTTCGCTCAAAAGTGGATGGCCTGCATCATCCATACTAATGGTGGCTTTCATGTCAATGTTTCCGACTTCACTCTCCAACATCAGATGTGGATGGAATATATTCATGAACGATAAATCAACTTTATAGTGGATTCTGATGTTGTCGTCACCCATTTGTAAGTGAGCCACAAAATGTTTGTTTTCAGTTCCAATAGTGCTCTCTCCAGTACGGTGTAGATGTGAGAGACCAGTAATCAGTCCTTCAGTCAATTTTGCGTCTCCTTTATTGGAAACAAGTATTAGAGATAAATATTAGAGAAGAATATAAGTTGGGACACAGTTTTTAATAATTAACTCATTACTTTTGAATTACGAAAAAACTATATCAATATGAGTCTTATAGCAAATATTTAAAGCCTTGTTAAGAAGTTGATTTTGAAAATACCTTTGAAAGTAATGATTCCAACTTTTTTTGAAAATGTCAAAGTTTTGTCAGGAACGTGGAACGGATCCAAAGTTTTTCCATATTGAGTCTTAACTGCATTCAAAACTTGATCAATGAATGCATTTGCATTACCGGAATCAAAAAAATCTTGCGTAAAGTCTAAATATTAAGATTAAGACAAAGTTTGATCACAAGATTGAGATAATTTTAAAAGTTGCAAACATTTGGATACTTTACATACAGCCAATTGGTGTGCTCTGGACGAGAATGATGCCCGAGACGAAAAGGAAACTCAAAAGCTTGGCCTGCATTGCTATCCTTATGACTTGATTGCTTCTCTACAAATTGAAAAATTAAGAATTACTATACTATAACTTTTCAAATTTTCTTCAATCTTACTTAAAAAGGCTTATCCACCGAATAGTGAATTGAGCCAATTGTAAAACATTTTTATACTGATTCTAAAATTTGAAAGTTGGGAATAGTTAACAGATGAACATATGCTGAGCTTTATCTTGAAACAATACAATTGGCTTTAAATTGATAATTACAGGATTTACTCACACCATAAGTGCATCCTTGTAGAGGTGATAACTGGATACTTGCTGTTAACGTTGGTCTAAAATGGCATTATCTAATTATTTCATTGGAATTTACGTAAATTCAAAACAACAGCTAATTTATGAGATTATCAATCAAATTATTTCTCAAGACTAGATTTATTACGCAAACAAAATTTCTTAGTTTAAAACTTGTCATATTGTAAAATAAAATTTAAAAAATCAATTTCGAGAATCGAACGGTTCTCGACGTTCCCCTCAATCGAGACCAGATAGAAAAATTTGGATCCGATACTGAGGACTAAAAATAAATTAATACTCAATAATCATTGACATATTCAGTTCCAGATTTGAATTAAAATCAAATCGTAGAAACTCAATGAACTTTTTTTTACGAAAGTAAACTACAGGTAACTTCACTGTAATTACAAGTTATACAGAATTTTTTTTTCTAGCTTTTAATTAATTTTCTCACAATAATTGAAAAGAATTAGAAGAAATGAGAATTAGTTTGAAATTTTAAAACCAAAAGTAAATAAACTATTATTTTCAATAAAAAAATTACAATAACTTCAATAATTAAGGGTTTAAATATAACAAAACATTGAGAACTTGTCAATCAAATGCTTTACAACTATATCAAGATGTTTTTGAAAAATTGCAGATCTATTAGATGTGTGAAGTGATTGCGTCCTATGATTAGTTTCCAAATGCAAAAATTGATGATTTAGTTTTACATGGCTTTCAAATACTTGTAAATACAAGTAATTGAGTAATAGTCTGATTTTCATCAGGAACTAAAACTCTTACGAAACAAAAGAGTTTTTATCACATAAATATATATCAGTTTAATAGTGTTTGTGTGTTAAGGCTTTTTTATCTAATCACTATTTGAATTTATTTTTAAAATATATATTAAAAAGTATTTTCAATCGAATTATTATAAAAATCTTTAATTAAGATTCGAATAAACAAACTGTAAATAATTGTTCTCTAAACTACTTAAATGTATAAATAATTATAATAATGTTATATATAAGGCCGCAATTTTCTGGAAGACACCAATGAGTTTTAAAAATCATCGGGAATAAAGTCTAAGCTCCACAAAGTAAGCAATTTTGATACCGCCGAAAACTCCGATATTAGTTTTCAATCCTCGAATCTCCGGTTTTACCGTTTTGGGTTCCGATTTCGACCAATTTTATGCTCGAAAACTAGTTTTTACTGACTTTTAAATAAAATTCGACAGATTATGCCCTCGAAAAACTAAAGCTTTGTTTTACAAAGGATAAAGATTTACATAAATTTACTTGAGTTAATAATTGGTTTGATTTCCGTATCAAAACAGTTAATGCACTCCCGTTTCTAACGATCTTGCATTGAGTTAAGGTTATTATAGGGTATTTTTGGGTAAATACTTATGTAAAGCGCTTGTGAATAATCCTAACTCAATGCAAGATCATTGGAAATTAATGGTCGATTTCGACAAAAATAGACAGTCATGTTCCTCATGTCATAGACAAACATATGACACTCGTCTTCACATTACGAGTTGATCGATATTATATTCGAAGTAATCAAAAGTCATCAATCAATCATATTATGAGATAAAAACCACTAATTCTGACGATTAGAGCAAATGAATTGAGAATTTTTTTCTGCATTTTATTCAGAATCCGGTACGTTATGTATAACTCAATTTCTCAAAACATCAAGGGATAGAACCTTATAATTCTCACCCAAAGATATATAATGTTTGATTTCCAACTAAAAATGCCTTTTTTAAAAAAAAAGAAAAAGTTCTGTAACTCCACTTTCAACTCTTCCAGTGAATAATTCAATTAGTAATTAGTAATTCAAATGTTAGCCAAGACTTCAAATGAATGTTATTCTGTTATCTACACCTGTTATCTGTAATGCGTAAAAAACTACAGTTACTGTAACTTAAACTCAATGAAAAGTGTGTTAATTCAATCAAATTTCACATATTCATTAGAGAAGAAAAATTCAATATTAAGCTATTTTATAAGTTGTGATAATGACAACTAATGAATGTTTAAAAAGACATATTATTCCAGTTCTAATTAGAAGAAAAAGGATTTCAGAAAGTAATTTCAATAAACTAAAAACTGGTTCTTTCCAATACTTTATGAAAAAAGTTTGCAAAAAAGCTTTTCATTCAAATAAAATAAATAGATTAGAGAAAAATTGAAAACAAAATTGAAAAACACATGGTATGAAAGGTTTACATGAAAATCGATGGAATCAATTACCTCAAGAAATAGTGAATGGTATTATAGATTTAATTAATGCTCTTATGGTTGAAATTATTGAGTCAAAATTGGAAAATACCTTCCAAATACATTTTAACGCTTATAATAACTTCTTAAAACTTTATTCTGAATATCAATATTTTTCGGGCTATTTTCAAAAAACAATAGCTTCGGTCTTCCAAGAACTGCTCTGTTTAAACCTATCAAACATTATTGAAGAACTTATATGTAAATCAATTATTGAAGAATCGATTGAAATTAGTCAAAATCAATCTTTGATTTTGGATTAATTGTACTGTACTTTACAGGTCAACTTCGATTTGGTTCAAACTCAATATATAGATGTAGTTTTGGACAAGTATTCCGAATATCAAAGAATTTTTTGTGAAAATCATTAGTTCCAAAGTAATATTGTGTGAAAAATTAATGTTTTAAAAGTATTTGTAGACAGAGTATATCAGTATTTAAAGTCTGTTAAATTCCTTCATCGCATTATTGTTTGGCTTAAACTTAATTATGGAGACAATACTTTGTTAGTAGACTTATGAAGAAAATTAAAATAATGTGAGAACATATAATTAAAACTTAATTCAAACTAAATTAATGTTTCCAAAATCTCATATTTATTTTGAGAATTTAGCACAACTTCTTGAAAAGTAACAAATGTTGAGCTCAACTTGAACTCTAATTAAAAAGTTTGAATCATAAACTTAGACAAAGAGATAATTTGTCTTAAAGTAGAAGAATAAAAGCAAGTTTAATGATAAATAAATAAAAGAGACTCGAAATTGATGACTAGTAAATATACATTTATTAAATTAATAAAACAAATGCAAACTGTTGTGACCACATTTTCAGCTTTTTATAAAATGATAATTATTTCGTTGACAGAATTGATAACAATGAAAATGAATTGTTTAGTTTTAAGTACAGAACATTTACTCCAAAGATTATACAGTACTTTAAAGTGAAAAATGTGATACAGAATAGAAAAGTTTTCTACTGACATATCAAAAAAGAATAGACAATGAATAAGAGATAGAATATTTCATACCGAATGTGCATTAGATTTTAAATGGATTAATAACTCATGATAACTGACTCCAGAGTTCTATAATTAGAAATATATTAATTATAATGCCATTACAAACACTTATTAATCATTTGGTTTTAATTTTCCTGAAAGAAATTCATATAAAAAGTGAAACATGAAACTGACCATAAAATTAATTATAATTACAGTAATTAATGATTTTTGTAATTATTGAATATATTATTTATAGTTTGATATAAAAAGTTTTATTAAAATTTGATTAATAATGTATTATTTATTACTCTGATGTCTGCAAACTTTCTCTAAATAAGTTTAATATATTTTTAATAAAGTAAATCAATATCTCATAATCTATTTATAACTAGAAGTCTCACGAAAATAGCAAACTTTCATATGATATCTTCCAAACTAACTTTCATATAATATCTTCCAAACAAACTCATAAGTACTTTCATTCGGTTGAATTATATTTGATTAAATTCGATGTTTATATATTTATTCATATATTAATAATAATCATCTGATAAACAACAAGAGAAAATGGATCAACATTTATAAGTTTGATATATTCTTTGCCTTTTCTTATATAAAAATTCGTCAAAATTTCTTAATTGGTATTTAATTAATTCAAACTTCTTTCTTAATGACTAAATCATTGTCGAATACAAACTTTTAGTGAAGTGATTATTGATAAATATTGTAAAGTGTAATAAACGCCTAAAAAGCTGCAAATATTTGAGAGAAAAAACTTGACTCAATATTAATTAATGTGAAAGAGCTCTGAATAAAGTGCTTAAAGTTATTGAGATTTAATATGAAATGGAAAAATGGCACAATTGAGCTCTAGTTAACTATGAAATGACAAGAATATAACGTATGTTTAGAAAATTTAGATAAATTTATGCGTTGATTAAAATATATAATATTAAAGACAACAATAATGAAGTCTAAAAACGAATTTTAGGTGTCGAAACCCCAAAGTCTAACTCTTTTGAATGAAATTTGGATTCAAGTTTCAATCGGGCTTTCAAGAAGTTGACTAGAATTTAATGAAGTGGTCGGTGAGAATGTGAGTGAAGAGTTTATCGGCACTTGAGTGAAGTCAAAGACAAGTCTTTGAGCTTCAGCTCTCATTCTAGATGGAGATGAAGGCGCAGAATTGACTTTATATTTTCCTCCCGGAGTCATCACCTCTTGATTGAGAGCGCCTCCCGATGACGACGCCGTACAAGAGAATAAAGGCGATGAGGGCGCCATCAATATCTGTTGTCTCTCTCTTGAAAGATTTGCCGGAGAAAATACTTGAGTTTCGAATCCCAACAACTGTCCCATAAAATTGAAATTTGGAGAAATGATTCTTCGTTTTGATTTCACGTATTCATAGGCCTCTTCCATACGAAGACGTTTTGTTGCCATTAAGTATGCCATACATATTGTGGCCGATCTGCTAATGCCTGCGTGACAATGAATTAATACTTTCCCGCTTGAATTCTTCACTGTATCTGAAAATTCAGAATAACATCATTATAAACAACTTTAATTCAATTACTTATTTCAAAATTCAGTTTTTTCAGTAAATAATCAAAATAATCATCAATGAAATGTGTGTCACACAAAAAGAGTCCTTTTAACTCACTTTTGAGTTCATTTCTCTTATATTTGAATGAAATTACAAATAAGTTAAACTATTTTTTCATTCATAGATATAAAACTGTTTGAGAATGAATGAAAGTAATACTCTTTGAGTTAAATGACTTAATTGTTATATTGATTGCTGGGAATTATACAGAAAATACTGAAAAACTTGAAAACATACTTTAGACAATTTGAATAAAGAGGCTATAAGTCAATTGTGTTCAAAGCCAAAACTAGTTGATAGGAAAATATTTTCCCTAATTATAGTTATTTTAATCATTTTAAACCACATGTCTTCAACATCTTTTATCATTTTATATAAATATAACTAAAGATATTTTTTCATAATATGTCATTTTAAAGATAATTTTTAAAAATCTTATTAAAATTGAACCAATTCACAGAGCAGTTCATAACAACATTTAATTTGGTTAATACTGTATAAGAAATTCGAGATATGGATCAACCTATTAAAGTAAAATCCATTTTTCAAGATTTGAAGCTTCAAAATATAGCAAAAATATTTCAACTAATATTTAAATACTTTTTCCTATAAAATATGTAAAGCAAGTATTGATATTCGAAAACATAAATTAATTTATTTTTAAACTAAGAATTTATAAACTATTTGTCGACTTAATTTGAAATAAAGATAAATTAAGTTAAATATTTTAAAAATGATAAATTGAATTTATTTTGAATTTTGAGTTCAATTGAAAGCTTTCATTTGTATTAATCAATTTTTAAGTGGCAGAAAATCGATTTGACTTTTCACGAATTTGTTCATTAAAGAGCTTTTGAAGTAAAAATATCTCATTTGATTTTCTTGAATCTAAAATGAAGTTTAATTTGAATAAATTTAAATTTGAGCCTAGAATAAAGTGAAATAACTTTGAAGTTTGAGTGTTGAACACAAGAAAAAAATATGCTATAATTAGGAATTGTTGAAAATGTGAGAATTTAAGACTGGATATCACTAATAGCAACCGAAAGTACCTTCAAGTTTATATATTAAATCAAAGTTTTCTATATCGAGCAAAATAACATTCATTTCATACTAATTTAGAATTTGAGTGCATTTTAACGGAAATTAAATATTCAGACGGAATCTCTAGTTTGAAGTTTAATCATAAGCTTTGACTGCAGCAAAAAAAGCAAATGTAGAATATTTGTGACTATTCTGTCAGTTTCAGGCATCAAATTTAGGGATGAGTTACAGCACATGAAAGGATAGAAAGTTGCCATGACAACAGCATAGAAGTTCTCAATGTTCTCTACTATGTTCTCAAATTTAGGTCAACTCAAACTCACTCAGCTTTCCTTGACCTGACACATGCGGCCTGAAGTACATCACTATTCGTATGTGTGCTCTGTTCTCATCTATACATAAGTTAACGACTGCAATATTCTCCCTATTTTTCGCTCTTTGCCACAGATTTTTCATAAGAGAACTTCTTCTTCACTAAACATAAAGATCACTTTTGTGCATGACTTTTATGCCTTGCAAGTTATGCTCCATTCATAATACTATTTTATTAATATATTTTCTATTATATTCAGTCTCAAATCTAGCTCATAATCATTACACAGTGTTTTATGTGACATAAATCTTTCAATACCTCTACACTTATATCAAATTTACAATTTTCAAATACATTAATAATAAATTTTTATTCCTTAACCCTATAAACCTAGAGACAAATTATCATTTTAAATGTTTAACTGTCACAATACATTCTAAAATTCAACTCTAAATTAGTTTTGAATCAAAATTAAAGTTCTAAATATTTAGTTTATTCGTTGATTATTAAGTAGATTTTGTAAACGCTTTGCAAAAGTCTTTGAATTTCATATTGAATATTTAGTAAAAAAAACTTGTATTATATAAAATGAGTATAAAAATTATTCTTTGAATTTGATATAAAACGAGGATTTTTTAAAATGAATACTCGAATCAAAATGAAGAGAAATGATATTTTATAAAAAAAAATCTAATACTCTATTATTGGGCATTGATTCCCATCCATTTGCACTCAAAAAATAGTCTATAATAGTACTGGTAGTCATGTTTGCCTCTAAGTTTCAAAATAATACACAATAATATCCGCAGTATTTGCAGAAAATTCGATCAATTAAAACCTGATATTATGACTGAAACCTGACTTAACAATAGTACAAATGATAATGAGATTGAACTTAATTGTTATGGACAACACAACTGCGGTTTCGCTATTCATTCAAATAATAAATTGATTTCCGAAATCATTGAATACTAAACGGAATTTGAAATAATTATTATAAAAGTCAAACAATTCAATGCTAAGGCATTCAAAATTGTTGTCGTTTACAGGCCTTCCGTTTCTGAGCAGTAATTTATGGATTCTTATGATTAGGCGAACGAAGAGCTCATAACTACTGTCTATCAATTGAATGGCGAAAAGAAAAATTAAACTCAGATAAATGTTTTCGTGAACTTCTATGAAAGTGGATACTTTGTACAGAAAGTTTGTTTAATGATCTTAATGTTGAGATGTATGTACAGTAAAAAATGTAGTGACAGATTGTATAAAAAGTGGAGGTGTGTCTCATTCTTGTTTTCTAAGGTTTACAAAACTATAAACTCAGCTTTTTGTTAATAAGAGTTTGAAAATTGAACAAAACATGACCGAAAACAAGATAATTACTGATAATTGAACTTCACTGTTAGACCTGCAGTTCATGACTAAATTAAAAATCGATAAAATGATGGAACACACAAATGTTTGCTATATTATATTTGATTTCTTACATGTATACAGTATCTAACATTGTCTGCATTTCAACTAAATTGCTTTCATGATCTGAAACTAATTGAAAATTATGAAAATTAATCAAAGTTACATAAGTCTATTTAATTTGATATCAGTTCATAGCTCAAAATTTGATAGTTTTCAATAGATTTTAGTCATCTTAATAGTGAATATAATTCTCTGAATTGCATTTCAAAGTTTGAACTGACGCTTAATTCATGACTTCCTTAACTTTATTATCGAACAAAATATTGCATTGAATTGTAATATCTTTGTAACATTTTCCTACTTTGTTATAGTATGTTATAAAACAAGATCATGAGAAGGTTTGTCTAAATTCAAAATGTTTTCAATTCAGAAAGTCTTCATGAGTCTTAATCCCTATTCTTTCGAAGCACTTTCCATCAGAATTTATATAAGAAGGGATCAGAAATGAAATGCTTTGATATTTAGTCTCATCGTATTAAAAGCAATGAATTACAACATTCTATATTTAACTTATTTATGAAGTTAGCTTAAGGTTATCATCAATGAATTGTTAATAAGTGATTACTATCCTGTGATTCGACAAAAAATACACATAATTTTGTATTGAGTACTTTTCAAACGTTTCACAATAAGGACTTTTTTTGAATAATGAAGAATGAAATAACAAAAACACTTTTTTACTTTGTTTCCATTAAATTATCGAAAATCCATATGAAGTCTTAATACTTATTATTTCGTCACATCATAAACTGTTTATACTTTGATTGTTTCATAAAGAAAAAATGGTATGTTTTCGAAGGAGAAAATTTGAGGAATGCTTAAATTGAATTTTGATGAGAAGTTTTCAAAAAACATAATATTTTTATAGCTCAATATACAGTACAGAGTATGTATAAATTTACTTTTCAAGCATATGATCGATCATTAAGATGATGAGGTTAAGTGTATGCTATGAATAGCGTGGGATTTAATTTTAATACGTAATGATTAAAAATATTGAGTTCACATTGAGAACATTAGAATGCCATTAATAACTAGTGGGCGCTTAAGAGCAAAACATTATTAAAGCTCAAAGTAATTGAAATCATTATTGAAATCTCTTCATATCAATTCAAGCTGATTCATATCACTTTCATTTTGAATTTGATATAAATTCTAAATTAAGACCTTCGAAGACGTTTGCAATAAAGGTCTTTATATACAAAAACTTAGTCAAATTTCAATGTAAATCAATACATGTCATTACCTCGAACTTCGAAACTATAGTTACTGATATAGCATTATATTGTAAAGTAAAACATTTGATTGTTTTAAACCGAGAGGTCTTCTAATAGATTAAACACGACTTAGCGTTTTATTAATAGATGCTTTCATGTAATCCTAAGGCACGTGCCTAACACTGCTTCCTTTATAACGTTTGCAAACATATTCAACCCGAATAAGCATTAGTAGAGCTGCAGCTGTTTTGTTCTCTATTTGTCTCTGACTCTCAGAACTCCCAAACGAGAAAATCAAAATTGGATGGACAGGAAGTCCCACAAACGGTTTTATCACATGTGCCGGAAGTTAATATTTGTCGCTTTATTTTATGAGAACAAGCGCTGTATAAATATGGATATGGATTAGTGGTGGGAATCAAACGTCAAAATTTGTCTGTTTAATTAATTCACTATTATTCACATATTTACTTAAAAATAGTTCATGTTTTTCAAGAGAAAAGAAAATTTTCAAATATTAAAACAGAAACTCATATAACACAGACTTTCTGAACAATTGATTGATGAACAAAACTATATTCCAAGTAATTAAAGGTCAAAAATGGCTTATAACAGACTAGAATATTGTTTATTTAGCGAAATGATCGATATTTTGACCGGAAGGCAATTGTGTAAATGCCGTTTAATTGTTGTATTGTTTTAAAGCGGAAAGTGAGTGGTTGTCAATGATGTGAATGTTGGTATTTTAGGCCAACTTTATAGGCGGCAAATAAACTGAAAGGCAGAGCACGTCCATCGAATAATAGGAGATTACGAAAATCAAACGAACGGACGGAAACATAGTTGAACTATATGACAGGTGTGATCGGTTACAATAAGATTCCGGCAAATTTAATATTCAAGAATAAATTTCCGATTGCATTGCCCGCAAAAAATGTTTGTCGTCGAGATTGCATAAGCATTCCAACGGTTACGCAGAACACAGGAAAGAACAATGATTAGGATGTGATGTTAACTATAAATTTGGTCATTCAATTAGTGTATCAATTCATTTCCTAAAGCAAATTCACTAAATTATGAAACCGTTCAATGTCAAGCCTAGACATGACTTTTACTCTAATAACTACAATACGACTTGATATAAAAACTGCAATTTCGCAATACTATGATAAATATATTGTTAGAAAAGTTCCTTCTAATAGATTATATAGATTACGATCGGTTGAAGAAAGACTTTGCTCTTTCATAACTCCCACGTAATCTATTCATTGAAAAACACAGAAATAAAGAGCCAAAAAAAAGATAAAATACCTATAAAATCGATGGCTTCGCTAAACCATATGCTGATGTCTTCACTTTTTGAGTCCTCGATCGGAATTGATTTATATTTAAAGCAATCTTCAAAATGATTTGGACACGTATGCGACACATTGAGCAGTGCTGTGATTCCAAGATTTTTAAGCATTGGTTTACAGGAGGCGTGATATTCACTGCCCAAATACAAATAGGGCAATATTTCGACTGGTTCTGCCTGATCGTTACCAAAAGATAGCGGGGCCGCGAAATCAACGCTTAAATTATTATTTTTTGGTGTGCGAGGAGTTAAAAATCCTTTTGGCGTCGACTTCATCGGCCACGTATGGTTACCAACTGGACTACGACTAGATATGTTTCCTGAGCTGGAAGTGCTCAATGGATTCGGTACTGATGATCCTTTTGTGCAAAAATATGGGAATAGTTGACGAAACTTCACGAAACCACCTAAACATTGATTATCAAATTATTATTAATATAAAGGAATTTGGGTCTCATTCATAAAAATCTTTCATTCATTGATTTGATTATTAGAGATTACGACTATTTGTATGATTCTGTGAATGAATGAGAAAATTTGGATTTATTTATAAATAGGAAAAATATTGACTCGTATTTGTGTTATGTAATAGTCTAAAGAGCTTGTACTCCCACACACTCTCATTCACTAAACTTCTTACTACTTGATCAATAGCAACACCTACGGCTACAAACCAATAGAAACAGGAGAAGTTGGCATAAACTTATAATTCTTATTATTATTTAATTGTCGTCTTACACTACATGAATAGGTCGTTATTTTGAGATGAAGAACTATGCCTTTTATTTTTGTTTCCTTTTACAAGAAACTAGAAAATTGCCTTATATAACAGTTATATAAAGTCATATTTGCTATTCTTTCAAATTAAGACTTGTTAGGGGTCTTGCATTAGATCAATAGAGTGTAGAGTGTATCACATCTATTACTTAGAGAGCAGTTGAGAACACACTCCACTCTAACAGACAGAATGCATCCAAACATAATCGATATAATTAAAGATAAAACACATTCGCTGTTTCGATTTCAATTATATTTACTCAACAAAACAATAGCTTCTAATAAATTCCATCAAAACGGCTCAAGTCTATTCCAGTTATAATTATAAACTTCACAAATCAGAAAAGATATCCTCCAAAATCTAAATAAATTATTCGCCTCAAAAGTCATGCTTTAGTAACAAATGTTTTGGATTCAGTTTATTGTGAATTCAACTGTATTTAATTGAATTTTAAGCTGTTTCTATTGACAACATTCTAAATCAATATTCTTTTAGAAAATGTTTAGTCATTAATTTCCTGTACATTTCATCAATTATAACAAAACGGATATAAGCTATTATTACTTAAAATAATTTAAATTTCAAAAATCAGGACAAAATCATAGAAAACTGTATCATAAGTCCGATAATGAATCCAAGATTTAAATTATTTTCTAATTTGAGAGTTTGCAGGAGAATAAGTATATTTTGATTTGAACATTGAATTATGTGATTGAAATTTTTCGACAATCATTGATGTGATACAAAGTTTTACTCAAATGAGAGAAATAGATTCTTTAAGCCTCACTTTATAAGTTTGAAGAACATTACTTTGATAACTTTGCAATTTCAAGAGGTTTGTTTATATTTACTCAACACTTATCGAATTAATTCAATTTATCCAATAATTGAATAGTGTTGTTAACACTTAAATCTTAATCCTTTTACATAAAGAGCGAAAAACTAAAATTAAAATCATGAAAATAACTCAAGATTTGGTCAAAGAAATCTAGATCTCAATTTATACTTTAATGCATGAGATTTTATTTTAATAAGTCTTCTTTACTACCAAATACAACGATACAAACTGATTATTTTCATCAATTACTAGACTTGAAAATGCCTAAAATTACAAGTTTCAAAGTTTTGTGCTTTTTAAGCTATTAATTTGGTCTTTTCAAAATTTTTTAGAATTTGTTTTACATGAAAGTCTATATTTAAAAAAAAAAGATTAGAGTTTTGATAAATTATTGGTTTTGGAAAAATTATTTTTCAATTAAAACTCATGTAAAAACTAAATAAAGTTAATATGCCAAGAAATATACTCTACGCATAAATTATCAATTGGTTATGAAGGATTAAATATGAGGATTTAAGGCCAAGAGATTCATGAAGATGAAGCAGCAATTCATTCACTCATTTGAAACTTATGTAGTTTCAGACTTTGAAATAGTTTGGAGGACTTTCATAAAAAATAATGGATAATAAAAATGGGAACAATGGACAAAGAACTATTAATTTGTTGAAAAAACAATGAAAAAATTCATGACTCAATGCTTAATATAAATAATGACAGCAACTCTTTCACACCAGTGATAAAATGGGAAAAAAGAACTAATAAATGGAGTCGATCGCTGTCAAAAAATGAATAATTATGCTCATTCTCATAACAATATAATACTAGCTATAATATTACGAGTAAGTAATAAATTGATAACATCTTCGGAAGTTACTGGTTATAATAGGCTCATATATTCCTATTTACTGAATAAACGATTCAACTTAAGCATAGGGATCAAAAAACATTTCTGGCTAAAAACGCCAAAATGCAAACGAATACAATTGAATCAATATTTTTTTCAAGTCAAAGTCAATAAAATTCATACTTAGAAAAGATCGAAATAATAGAAATTTAGGTTTGGTTTACAAAGTGTAAAATGAATAAAAAGAAAACCTTAATATTATGGCTCAGACGGAAATAAAAGTAATTAATAATACTTTAGAATTACTGTCAAATGAGAAATATTCTGAAATCTGTGGGTTTAACTGTGAACTGATAATCATGTGTTAGTCAACCCAAAAATTGTTTCTCGGAATTTAAACGATAATAAAAGATCGCTTGAGATAAGGCATTATATGGTCAAAAATACTGCATAAGGCAATTCGACGATTGTTGACGAGGAAATTGGAAATCAGGAAATTTCTCCCTAAAAGAAAATAATTGTTAAACGGGAAGTACGGAAGAGACGTATAAGTATTGTCACAAACAATATTTTAACTCAAAGTGACTGCTTTTAACCAAAAGTAGAGAGAAAGCTTTGGTTCTTTAAATGTTTGAAGAACTTCTGTTCTTTGAAAGAAAAATGAAACTATTGATGAAACTAAAGAAGAAATCGACAATAAGTTTACTTGAGTGTAGAGGTAATACATGTAATTCTATAAGCGATAAAAAATAGCAGAAACGAGAACTGCATAACCGGAAACGCATTGTGAAATCAGGCACACTCTGCTCTATACACTCAATAACTTATCGCATCCAAACCAACCGAAGGACAAATTGTGAGCGGCCCTCAAATAACTAAAAAACCAAGTGAATGAGTGAGTGGGTTGTCTTATACTAGAACTCAGAGCGCGAATTATCCTCACAATGAAATAGTTATCTTTCCCATAAAAAAATTGCACTAAAGAGTACTTGTAAAGAGAATTACGTCAATTTGAAACCCATTCAAACATTATATGGTTTAACATTTGTAAAATTGAAGCTCACTATTCACTTCACTAATAATAGAGTTTAAGGCATTTCTTCACTGCTTTCTTAATGAGATAATAAGTTATATGTAAAAGAATAGCTTTTATATCTTGTTTATTGGCTGAGTTTGAATGATAAAAAACTAATAAAAAGCTTAATAATCCTTGTGATGAAATAATTTCTTGAAAATTTAGTCAATGCTTTTTGATTAAAATATGAATTAATTAAACTAAAGATATAATTGAAAAAAGATATCTCTTATATAAGAATAAGAAATAGGATATATAAGTATCCAATTTAATGGAAATGATTGTGAAGGTTTGGTTGACCACATATTGTGTGTCTAATAGAAATTTTGGCTACAAATATAGAGTTAACTGACATTACTATTGGCATTAATTGTTTTAAAGGGACAAACAATGATGAAAAGGATGGTAGTTGTAGTAGAAGTCCTACTACACAATGATCTAATCATTATTATCTTTATATTTTTTGCTTGTAATTTAATCATGTGATGACTTGATAAAAATGAAGTGATATCAATATACTCTTTAAGAAGTTTAATTATCTCAAACTTTAATAATATTTGCCAAATAGGGTCATAAAAGTAATGGTCGTAAATAAAAGTCAAATGTTTTTATTGGCATTTGTCTCAAAGCAATCATTATACCGAAGAGCGCAATGCTATCAATATCTATAGTCTTGTTTAATTACATCAACTCATTATAATCTTTTGCTAAAGCCTTACCTTCAAGAATATGAACGTTTTTAATGCCCGCTTCGGTTTGTAAACATTTAGCCACATATGAACCGATTGAATCGGAAGATAAATCCTGTTCTTCATATAATACTATTGGATAGTAAAAGTCTGTCACCAAACGATCTCTTATTGTCGCGTCAGGTATAATTGTTTTGAATGGCAATCGATTTCCAGTTCGACGCCTAAGAAATCAATTCAATTCTTATTAATTGTATGATTCATGTCAACATCAAATTAAAATGAAGCTAAAAATAATTATTAAAAGCACTTAAAAACTAGTTTACAGACTGAGTAAAAAATAACAAATATTGAAAGACTCCCAATCAATAGCTATTGAATGGAAAGTTAATGAAAATGTGTTATAAGTATAGTTTAAGTTATGATAACTTATGAGAATTTTTTTATGAATTTATGAATAGTACAGACCTGAGAATCGCTGGACAGTGAATGTTAATTGATTTGACAATATGTGAATCATTATGTATTAGAAAAGGTCTACAGTCGAGAATAAGAATGTTGGATGAATTTGGATCACTCGCCAAAACTAAATCTAATAATTGTCGTAAATTTTCACAAGAAAGTGATACTAAACCGGTTGACATCATATTAGTTATATTAGATAAGCGAACGATTTGCTGATGATCTTTACGATACAACAATTTAGTATTACGCGAACGCTTTGAAGCTGGCATTAAATCAATTAGACTTGAGTTACAACAACTTTATCAAAATAATAAAACTCTATCGGATGTTAATTATAAATATATTGAATGGTTGGTCCAAATGATGACTTTTTTACTCAAATAGTAGTAGTAGTAAAAGTTGATGAGTGCAAGTCCTGCCCCTCTATTCTTACTATGAGAGACAGCTGCGTATTTCATTCATGGCATAAATATTATGGTTGTAAGAGAGGGATAGAGAGAATCACTTGATTTCGTTCCGCACACACACAGAACCGGACTTCAAATATTAGTTGTGAATGAAATGTACGAACCTATGAATGAATGAAACTGTTTGTGGCGCAGACTCAACGTCACATTCGCTCACAATTACAATAATACGCGAACGCTATCAAATAGTACTGCAAAAATTCAAGTTTTTAGCAATTATTTAGTTTCAATCACTTCTTATTATTACAAAAATATTTCAATCACTTACACACATATTAATTGATTGCTTAAAGTGATAAAGTTTTGCTCTAAATGATGATTATTATGAGTGTTTTGAGAGCATTAATAATAATGTTTTGGCAGAGCATGTGTTGTGAGATGTCTTGAGTGAAGTTTTTTGATTCTCACAAAGTTTACTGAAGCAACTTTACTGAAGCAACAAAAATCAATATAACGATCGATTCTAAACTATACACAAACAAACTCGACTACAGTATAGGTTGAGTTCCAATAAATAAATCAAATATCAAAACAAAGTATTCATATATTACTGACTTTAATATCTGATTCAATAGATTGAAGTTAAGCTTAAAGTTTAAGCTTTTATGAAACCAACAACACATCTGATTCTCATTCGTGAATCTAATCTTCAAATATATCTATTAATGAAAGCATACAGACATATAATAATTCACATTTAGTTGATATCTTTTTGAGTCAAATATTCGAAGGCCTTATTATTTATAAACTCTAAAAAAGGGTAAATATTATATACAATACTGTAAGAGCAATAAAGACAACTCTAAAAATAACATAAAATTATGTCTATCGTATCATTTGAAGTATACAATAATCTGTTAATACTCTTTTAATGTTGATTTTTAAAACTAAAACTCTAGTAAAGAAATCTCAATATAAATAATTGAATAGAAACAGAATAATATGAAATATTCACTAGACTTCTAGGGATTACATAATAACTTAATAAATCATTTTCGTTATTAACTCAATACAAAGTCTACATAATATAATATAAATATTACACAATGTGTTATTCCAATAGAATCGTTATAATTAATTAAATTTATTAAAATATCTAATCATGTCTGGAATTTATTAATAAACTTATTTTCAATACATTCTTCATATACTAGTGACAAATTTTGAAAAAAATCAAAAGTATGTTTGAAAGGGTTTGGGCTAATATTGATGAGTACAGTATATGATAAAAAATTTTGAATTGAATTTAAACTGATGGCCAGTGCGTTACCACAAATTTAGGAAAGGGATGGCTAAACATGCCTCATGAGGATGAATAAGGGCTGAACATGTCTGAAGGGTTAAAAAGGGTCTATAGATCTTAGGTTGGACTAATCATGTCTGGTGGGGCTTAATAGGGGTCTAAACATATCTGGTAAGACTTCAACTAATCTCAATTTGACTCTTAAAAATTCAATTATAGCCCCCTCAGCACCATAGCTGTTACGGCCACTGCTCATGTCCTAATAATTAACAAATATGTTATATTACAAAAATCACTTATAAATAGTACTGTATTGTGTGTCAAACGCATCATTTGACCTAAATCTGTGTAGACAACATTTTTCTCTATATCATTTGGGGAACCAAATATCAAATGTCAATTAAAAAGAGTGTTTTGCAGTCTTTAAATAATATCAAGGATTAAATCTAATGAAAGGCAAAAAAAGTATTAGTCATAAAATATTTGAGTTATTCAAACTCTTATCTGATTGAAACCTCAATTCAAAAACTTGAAGCTATGTTTGAACAAGTTTTCGAAAGTTTGATTCTGATATTATCGGTTTATAAAGAAAAGAGATTTGAATTAACTCTCAATCATTCATAAACTTTAATCAATAGTATGATAAGAGTTGAGATAATCAAAAACATTCATTTATAAATCTAAAATAGATATTTCTTATGAGCCCTATTTTTATTTAAACACTTGAGAAACGCGTTTATTAATATTATTTAAAATAAAAATCTTCAGCAAAATCTCTCTTTACTTAATTGAATCATAACTTTTAAAATCAATTAATTCTATGAAAAAATTTTGTTAATTATAATGAACTTTAATTCAAAAGCATATAATATTAATAAAAATGATATAACAAGTAATTAAGTGTAATTTATTTGATGCAAATATTCTATTAAAGTAATTAAAGGTCTGAAAAACTGAATGATAGGTTGAAATATGGCTGGCGGGCATTGAGTTGTGAGTCAACTGATTCACACCTACGAAGTCCTATCGAATAACTCAAACCATTCATTTAACGGAATTTCCTGCAAAAACCTTTCCGTATTTTATTCAAACGGTTGAGGCGTTTATTACGTAAACCTTTGCTGATGGCGTGTTTGTTAGCAATCAATTTAATGGCGAATCCATCAAAATCTATGGGCCACTGGTTTTCTATTTTGTCACTTTAATCGAATCCCTAAACTCTTTTGATGCCTAATAGATATTTTAAAATTCAAAGAATAGTTTTGTTTATTCTATTTTTAGATTTTATTGAATAGTGAAAGTGAAAAAAAGAAAAAAATATTTTCGATAATCTTGAGTTATATTGAAATTTAATTTAACATAATTTCCTGAAAAGCAGAATAGATTACCTCCAATAGAAAGCTTGAATATTGGAAAGAATGGCTCAAACAAACTATTGAAACTTTCAAACTATTCAATAGACTTGCTTCGGGCCAAATAAATTCGACAAAAACGATTATTTCTTTGAAAATAAATTAGTTTGAGATCAAATAAATCATTCAAACGTTTTCTAAACCAATTTCAAGACAAAATGAAAGAACAATTTTAGCCATTACCTAAAGAGTGAAAAATATGTATTATCATAACTATTTTTTATTCAACTGTCATTCATTCGTTCATTAATATCATTCAAATATTTTTTAAATTAAGAATAATTTTTTATAACTCGAAAAAATAGTTTGGACGTAATTTTAATGGATTGTATATAATATACAGTAATATTATTACTGTATATTAAATGTATACTTCAATTGAAAGCGCAAAAAAGTTCACTTAAAAATTATTCAAGAATAAAATTTGCAATTTTAAGTTAACTGAAATCTCAAAGAGTAAAAAAATGCTTTCAATGATAAGCTGAACTTCGTTCTCACTATATTTGAAAAGTGAGCTTAAAATCTTATCAAACTGGACACTCTTCACGATTGAGACACTATTGTTGCTACATGTTGATGATGATGACACTCTTCAATGATGTTATTGTATGTAAGTATTATAATATAGCGACAATAGTGTCTCAATTGTCAAGAATGTCAAATTTCATAACATTTTATGTTTACAAATCAATCAGTTATGAGTGTTATTTCGATTGCAATTTTTCAATTCGCTTAACTTCAGTATTGCTACTCAAAAAAGTTTTCAATTTCGGTACTCATAAAAAATTTCAATCATTTTTACAGTTTTAATACAGAATTAACTTTTAGAAAAAAAAATAATTATTATTAAAAAATACAGTTTTTAAAGAAAATCGCATTTTACTGGTAAAGATATTAAAATGATTGAACTTTGTTTATATTGTATGAAATTATGCGATTGTATTACGTTTTTTGTTCAAATTATTCCACTATTTTCAACGATTAATTAATTTCGCTTGATTTCAATATCACTATTTGTATAAAAATTCAATTTTCATTTCAATTTAAGCCAATTAACACTAGTTATGAGACATAATGATTGTGAAAACTTCTATTGAATTTAAGATTTCACTCAATAGTTTCTATTGAAAAAAAGTAATCAAATAAATAAGTAAACGCTTTAAAATATTGAATGAAATATTTTTACAATTACAGTATTAATTAATTACAATTAATTATAATTGATGAAGAAAAAAGTTTGAATGCAAAAATGATTATTTTTTATGATAAATTTTGAAGTTTTTTAAATAGTTTTCGAGTGAACTTTTTTGCGCTTTGAATTGACTTATAATCGACTTTAAAAGAATCGATGACTTCTACCCCCTCTCACTATTACCACAGAATGGTGTGACACTAGTATGGATTGACTAGTACTTGATACAGAGCTTTGAACTATCTTAAAGAACGTCTGTTCATGCCTTCCTCGTCAATGACCCGACCAATTGACTCAAGTTCATGAAAGACTACTTTTATGTGAATTTAAGTTAATTGGTTAGGTTTGGTCATTGGCGAGGAAGGCATAAATAGATTATTTTTGAGATCACTCCGGATCAAGTCTGTACTGCAGTGGTTCCCAAACTTATTTGGTGAACACATACACCACTTTGAGTTGGGTCAAAATGTTGTCGTATAAGTCTTTTTTGACTCTTTGATTGATTTTTGATATTTGATAATCTTTTTTACCATAATCTAAAAAGCTTAAGCAGTACACAAGACACTCTTGAATTGGGAACCTCTGTACTGGAGTAAAACTAGAAAATTAGTATTCGATGAAAGTGAGAGTTAAGTGACCTCTACTGACATTGTTCGGAATCCTAAATGATTGTTATGTTTTTTGTATTGATAAATAAATAGACAAATCGTTTAACTACACGTGTACCACAAAAGCCGCTTTTCATAACAGATTGCTTGTCATCAATCAAAGAGTCAATTAAAAACAATTTTATTTCATTAAAAAACAATTCAAATTATTAAAGATGGCATTCGATGTTCGACGGTATTAACCATTCATTAAATCAATTGATTATTTAGAGTTTAATCAAATACTAATTAATTGTTTACAAACTCTTGACAGTCTTGACGTTTACCGAAAAGTGCCGAAAGACTTGACTCAACCAACTTTGACTGGAGCTCTCATTTCCATTTGTTGTCTTCTATTAATACTATTTCTATTTATTTCCGAATTGTTTGCATTCATATCAACGGAAACGTAAGTTTTATTCAATTATTAATAATACAAATATTAATCTAAAAATGAGAGCAATTTGTTATTGAATGAAATGTATTGACACATTTGTGCACAAATAGTGATAGCCTTGAAAGACGAGAAATATGTTATGATTTATTGATAGAGCTATATATGTATTGATTCATAAATTTAATAGATTTAGTCGTGAGTTAATTAGTGTTTGCCTTCCATTACAACCAAACGTTTTTAAAGTAAACATAAGTTTTATAAAAACATATTTGTATGAAATGTATTGAATGTAATGAGAGGTCACCCAAAACTGAGCCAATACTCCAATACTATACTAATGATTGAATTACTTTTAGCCCAAAACCCGATCCAAAGGTCGAGAGAATGTGTCGCATAGAAACTCATTTCCTGTGAACAACATTTGCCACATATTTCTCTCTTTTCTCACATTTTCTCTGCTAATGATTTATGCATTCTTTTGAAAATATGGAACAAATTATGATTTCACTCTTTCTTATGTCTCGTCAAATGACATCCTTTTAAATGATAACTACTTTTTGTACAAACCGTTTGCAAGTTATACAACTAGTTATATATAACAACCGGTACTTTCACTTTAAGCTCAAAACATTACTTTTTATTAATCAAATAAATTTGAAAAGAGATTCTATTCTTTATATCAATTTTATGATTGAGTTCTTCTATTAATAGATCTCATACCAAAAGTTCAAATATTGAAAAATACATTGCTTTTGAAGAAT
>JAQFZT010000372.1:0-27333 GCA_034696325.1 Camisiidae sp. | reverse complement strand
TATGTCACAAGTATTTTCATGTTATGTTTATGGTTTTAGTTAGAAGTGGTCAGGTTTAAGACCGATCAGATAAAGTATGGTATCATTGAACTGAGCTTGACGTCCTCAACTTAACGATGTATCACATTTGGAACTACGAGGTCGGAAACACATCTTTACTTATGTTTATAATATTCAAATTTTTGTTATATTATCATTTTTGGTTAATTTTGACATCTTTACATATAAGGTGATTTTTTATAATAGCGGGATTCGAAGCTCTTATAACTTTTTCGTTATTCAACCAATTATCATAAATTATACATTAAATTAAAGAGAAATGATGAAATTTTTATATAAATCAATATATTGATCATTTCTTTGAATGCAGTCATATATTCTTCGACGTAAAGATTAAATGGCAATTTTCAGTGAATTGCGAATAATGTTAATTTTACTGACTTTTGAATTCAATCTTTTGTTATAACCCTTGAAGAATTGGTATCTCATGCAAATAGACCTTATTTTTAAAAGAAAAAGTCGGTTATTGTGTGATCTTGGGATGCGAACTGTTTGTAAACTCAAAAAAACTTCATCATTTGGAAAGAAAATTTTTTTCAACTTAAATTAATTTTTTGTTATATTTTCGAACAAATGTTCTACAATTAGAATTCGCTTATATACCGACAAATTTTCATTATTTCTCTTTAATTGATGTAAAATTTTTGATAATTGTTTGGATAATAAAAATTTATAAGAGTTTCAAATCTATTATAAAAAATCACTCTATATACAGTCTGACCCCGATTATTGCAACTCGGATAATGGCCAGTGTTCACCAGGCTCGGCGGCTCAGCTCAAGGCTTGAAGCTTTTTACAGGCTCGAGGTTCAGCTCAAAGCTCAGGGTTTTCAGTCAGGCTCAGGCTCATCATGACAGCCTATGAGCCTGAAAAATTAATATGTAGAAAAACTGTAAAGAATTTAAAGTGCCGATTTTTTAATGAACTTAGTAGATTATGTTGGGTATACAGGTCAAGGGTCACAAAGATAATTTGTTTGTATACCCAACATAATCTACTGAACTTAGTGAAAAATTCAAATGTAGTGTTGATGTTAATATTATTTGGATCAAACTTTTGCATAACTTTATTAGATACGTTCCTCTTATAAATTTAAACATGAAATTTAATTAATAAAATTTGAATTTTTCTCAAAAATTCACAAATTCAATACAATATCAGGCTCAAGGGTGTCAGGTTCAGCTCAGAGGTTCAGTTTCTTAAGATTTGATCAGGCTCAACTCAAGGCTCGCCGCCGAGCCTGAAAAGCTCGAGCCTTGGCAAACACTGATTATGGCAAACCCGATCATAGCAACCAATTTTTAAAGCCCCGACCTATACTGTATAACGTTTAAGTGATCGGATTATGGCAAAACACGATCATAGCAACTATTTTTCAGAGCCCTAACGACTTGCCATAATCGGGGTCTGACTGTATATGTATTGACCATTTCGTGAGTAAAAGAGTTTTTCAACCTCGTAGTTTAGAGTGCGATACATAATTGAATTGAGCACGCCAAGCTGAGTTCAATGATACCATACTTGACCTAATCTCTCCCGAACTCAGTGTGCCGCACGGTCGAAACCTTTGGATGGGGTTCCATTTCAGGAATTCTCGAAATTTCGAGGAGGGGGTCAAAAACTCTTCGGTTTTGAATGACAAATTTTTACGGAATAATTTATTTTCAAAATATTGCACCAGAACAATGATTTCTTAAAATAAAATTTTGATAAAGTCTAACTTAGGGTTATGTTGGGTTAGTCAGTTGGTCAAATATTTAGATTCAAACTTAGTTTACATTTAATTCACACATAATAAGTTTGCTTAATGCTGATTCAGCCTTATTCCACACGCTTAATGCTCATTGATCCGAACTTGTGCCATAGCCTCATGAGTGACCTCTTAAATAAAATGCAAATTGCTGCCGATGAAGGCGTTGATTAGTTCAATTTTTAATTGATTTGTGTAGTCTAAATAATTATCTATTGATGTGATATCTTGTATTTTTAGTCGATATTTTAATTAAATTATAATAAATAAAATGTATTAGTCTGGATAGTTAAGTTCCATATGTTAATGAGAAAATAGATTAAAAATAAATTATAAAATTAATCACGGAAGTCATGTATCATAGAATAACTGACGAATAATCTGTGATCACAACTATAAAAACTTATTTCTCACATTCAATAGCAATGCAGAGTATTTATTAAATTTTGATGAATGATATGTTCAATATTGAACGGAAAGTGGTTTGTGGTCCACCCAGAGATTTGGTACACACCTATGTTTCGCTTCACTGTTCTAGCCATAAAACTATACAATACTGTACAGTATCAATACTATTGTAGAATCTAGTCTACACTGTAGAATTCAAAGATCATATGTGAAATAGTGGCTAATTATAGCAAAGCTCAACAAATTTCATAGCGTTTGTCATTTATCGATTTTTCCGGATCTCGATTCTTGTAAATCTATTGATTTTCAAATTAAGTCATACTTTTCCCGCAAAAAATCATTATAATACAAAAATTGCTTGGCTTGGAAATAGAAAACTATTTAAAGCAAAAGTAATCATCTGTAATATTGCTAATCATTTTTTGTTTGTTTTCGTCAATAAACTCAAAGTTAACTTTAAAGTAATTTCAATGATATAGTGAACAATTAAAATCCCATTTTCTATTGATTTACTAGTAGTTTATAAGCTATTTTTAGAGCTCGTTATTGCATATTTTATATTGTATGATATGGTGAACAATACAGTACTGTACTGTATGTATCGTGTTTAGAAATAATTATTAATTTTCTCAAAATTAACTGCTTTCCGCTAAGCTTTACTTTCATTACGTATTCTAAGTATTACGATAGAAATAGTCATCATCATAGACGGCGAGCAAAGCCGAAGGTATGTAGCCGTAAACGTGAACCAGTCAATTTTTTGGAACCCATTATCATAAATACCTATAAACATGAATAGGCAAACTTGTAAATACATTAGTTTGTAGTCACACACATGTAATGAATTTCACTCATAATGCATTATTTAACTGGTGAAGCAGGTGTTAGTGTTACATTTATTGGTGCACATACATCGTGTTGGTGTTCGTTCCCACTAAACCCAAAACCAATAATTCACATTTTCAAGTAAAAAATCAGCATTTTAATCAATGTATTGAATGTTTAATATCGTTAAATACTTTTCAACTAAAGTCCATTGAAGACAATTCTTTAGAACAATGGTTGCAAATCTTTTTTACTCTGCGTATCACTTTCAGTTGTTCAGGTCAAACTTTGTCATATGAATCAATGTTTTTTATGGTTCAGAATTTCATGTTTACGATTCTTACTCTTTAAAACCCCCTTTATCCACAATATAAAAAGCTTAAGAGTACCACTAGACACCCTTCCGCGTACCACTTAAGAGTACCACTCATTGAAAACCACTGCTTTAAAAGAAGCTGAATCTCTATCTTTAGAAAATTAGAATCTGAAAATTTTCGAAAAGTTTATCAAAACTCATAGAGTTTCTCAGATGTATTTATTGTAAAGGGTATCACTAACGACGATAATTTACGGTAAATTATGGATTGGGTGTAATTTACTGTAAATTATGGTAAAATACAGTAAATAAAGGTAATTTATATTTTATTCAAATAAAAATAATTAAAATACAATTGATTCAATATCACTTGCATTGTCTGCATCATTATCATTACATTCAATAGGAATAGCTTCAGAAGAAACAGAATTAGAGCTTAAATTCTTTGATTGAATGAGTAACAGTGTGATTAAAGTTTCTTAGAAGCTCTTTCAATATATCATATTGATATTTTTATTGGATTGCAATTCCAATAATTATATTATTTTCATAAGTATTTTTGCTTTGTTATAAAAACTCAATCTTGAAAGAGCTTCTAAAAAACATTAATTTTATACCAATTTCAACATTTTCGGCATTAGAATAAAAAAGTTAAGATCCATCAAATATTAGAGTTTTTGAAGTTTGAGGTGCTGTCACTTCGCAGTCAACAAAGTTTAAGCCAAACAAAAATACACTTATCTATTAATTTTTTAAAATTTTCAATATTTTCCATCAGAATTCAAAAATTAAGTATTAATTAAGTATGAAATTACAAAAAATGAGCATAAAGTCATCTCTTTGACTTAAATAGATGTCATTGCATTTCCTTAACAATCTCATTGATTCGAAGTTGCAGAAATCATTTTAAGAGTTGGTATATTAAATTCGTCTGTAATTCGAATTCTAGGCTTATTTTTTTCACTTTCTTTGCTGAAAAATTTTGTTCACATGCATGTTAATTGTCTAATAGCATTTGCATAGAAATATCTATTGAATTCAAAATTGATTTGTGTGACATTTTTATATCTGGTGAAAAGTACCCGCGACACATCTTTTATGTCTTCAAGTGTCAAAAATGATACGTGTGTCACGATTTTGACACCCCTGCAATAAATAGAAAAAATTGCGTTAAATACACACGTCTTTGTTTTAAATAGGTATTCACATAATTATATGAATGGTCCCTTAGATATATCCCTCCAACATCAATTACTCCAGTCGCAATCCAACTTAAAATTGTTATCTGCTGTACCTCTTCCCCTCATACGCTCAACTGATCAAGTTTAAACCATATTTCTACAATTACTTATCAAAACTCATCATTAGCTATATGCAGTGCCGTAACCAGGAATTTACCGGGGGTTAAATATGAGGCTAATTATATCTGGTGGGGGTAAATAGAGAGATAAGCATTCTTTGGGGCTAAATAATCGGCTAAACATGTCTGCTGTGGCTAAGCTCATTCTCAATTTTACACTTGAAAAATCAATATTTAAAAATCTGTGGGGGCTATAGCCCCCTGAGTCCCATAGCTGGTTACGGCCATGGTTATATGTCTAATAATTTTGAAGAAGTGAACTAGCAATAGTGGCTTATAGTATGCATTAATTCTCATATAAATTTATACTAATAAGTAAACTTATGAATCTTACACTTGTATAATTGTTTTTATAAGTTTAAATCTTTAATATTATGTCAACTTTGAGAACATGAGAACTAAAATTTGAATGACTCAAATCTATTGCAAACAAAATAAAACATTTTCTAAATCGTGGTCAAAACATACATTGATTTATACTTTCTGTCCCTAAGCCCGTCTTTAGTTGCCAACAATAAGATGAGATAAAATTTTTAATTTTACAAATTCTCATTTTCAATATAATTTAGAATTATATAGTCGCCAAAAAATTTGAATTTTATAAATTCTCAATTTAAATATACAGTTAGACCCCGATTATGGCAAGTCGTCGGTGCTATCGAAATGAGTTGCCATAATCCGAACTCATACAAAAAAATTGAAATTTCTTTGAAATGAAGCATAATATTTCAGAGGGTATAATATTTCTTAAAAATCAATAACTTTTGCTTGTTTTAAGTTTTTTAATATATATCGTAAGTTAAATAGTGTTTTGAATACACTCAGGTTAGATCTTTTTTTTGTCAGGCTCTGGAAATTGAATGTTAGTCATAATTTAAATAGATAAAAAAAGATGATAAATATACTTTTATAATCATTTTCTGAGTGGGATAGCATTTGATTAGTTCAATTTTTGATTTGATTTAAAGGTTTGAATTCTTTTTTTTAAATGTGATCATAGAAAGTGAAATTAATATAAAATTCTCTAAATTGATAAAAGTCGACATTGTATGTTAAGTTTCAAACAATGGATTTCAAAGTTATCAATAATTCTTCGTCATTAATAAGAAATAATGCCTGACATAAAAGTTTAAATTTTTAAATTGCCAAAATCGGGGCATTAGTAATGCTATGCGTGCTTTGAAAATCTATTGCTATAATCGGAGTTTTGCTATAACCTTTGTTGCCATAATCCTTACACTTTAACATTATACGCCCCATAAGAGTGGCAGGTGCTCTAAAAATTGGTTGCCATAATCGAATTTTGCTATAATCCGAGTTGCCATAACCGGGGTCTAACTGTATAATATTTTGACTATATTCAAGATTTGAATTATTTCAATAATAATGAATAGCATAATTTGCATGTCTTTCATCAATTGAATATATAAATGATGAACTAATGCACAACGAGTTATAATACTGAGTCGATCTTGTTTTATTGTATTTTTATTTTTCTGATTAAAGTTTTCGTACTTCAAGATTGAAAACTTATTATCAAATTAGTCAATAGAAAATGAAGATATCTATAAATCTATTTTAATGATGTCAAAAGGTCTCATTCAAATCAAATTTTCATCTATTCTCATACATTGAATTATTTTGAATTGAATGTTTCTATACTAATGCTTATTATTTGGCGCAAATCATTAGTACTGTACACTTCTTCAAAATTATTTGACATATAAATATATAGATACAAATCATATAATTTATTCATATGAAATATTTAAACCGTAGAATTTATTCAAACATTAGTCGATTTTAATATAGCAAATCTCTGTTATATAAGTACCTGACCAAACCTTAGACCGTGACCACCGTGACGTCTGCAAAATCTGTAACCGAACTCCAAATCAGGTATAGCAGGCATTGTATATAGTCAACCAAAATTAATGACTGCATATAATAGGGTAACATTCATTTTAAACGGGATTAAATTTTCCGCTTTAGAAACATAGAAAATAGATGTTTCATTAAATTATCTTTAACAAATTGAAAATGTGAGTCGCAAATTTGTTAAAAATAATTCAACATCCATTTTCGGTCTCTAAATAGTGAAATTTAATCCCATTTAATGTATACCTAAAGCATAGTGAAGTTTAACATACTAATATTAGTTTTAACTGCAATATCGCGATATTCTTCTTAATAAATTGGATGTATAGATAAAGCATATTTTCTATAACATTCTGTATAAAACACTGTTAGACATTAAAACACGCGATAGTTTTCAATGTAAATGATGATCAATTATTTTCATGTCATTTACTGATTGAGTTGTAAGGCTAACTTTTGCTATAAACAAATGTAACAAGAATATAATGACAATAAAACTAATGATAATGAAATAGTATTTAAATAATTATTGTAATTGGAATATTACTTTAATATTAAAGTATGTGAATAATTTTTAATGAGTTCGGTAATGATATAATTTTTTGTAATTTTAATTTAACTAAAAAACATCGATTTCGTGATTAAAGTTACTGTGTTTATGACTAAATTAAAGGTGGGCGGTTACAGATTTAAGGAGAACCACCGCAGACCGCAGAATATTGATCCGGATCGCCACGTGAACCACTTTAAGTTTTAAAATGGAACCCATGTCTAGACCAACGGTAAACCACAACTCAATAATATACTTAATTTGGAATCAATATTCAAATTGTTTCATTCAAAAAGCAGTTTTATTCAGTTTCTGTTAGCTTTCATGATATGAATCCAACTTTCAAAAATGAATAGTTAGTAAAATTAATTTGAAAAATAATGAAAGTTTTATTAAGAGACAAATATTAATTTTGAACATAATATTTACTCAATTTTAAATGATTTGAATTCTCACTGATATGTCAAATATCTTTAGTCAATGAATGAATGACCAAAATAAAAGTGGCCAATAAGACCAACGCTGTTATTATTTTTGCGGCATTATTTAAATTCAATTCAAAGCAATCGCAATGGATTATAGCATCGCCTATTTTTTTGAGTGAATCTTCTTTTTCTATTTCTGGATTCAAAATTTTTCGCAAATCACTCATCCGTTGGTTTGCTTTAGGAAAATCATTAGGAATTGTTTGATTGGACAAAATTGATTGACGAGCTATTGATAGGCATGAACTTGAAATGGTTGTCGCAGAAGAAGAGATTACACGCTAACAAAAAAGAAAGATTGTATTGAAATTCAAGTGAAACACCCAATAAATGATGATTAATCAAAAAGTTCACTTAAGGACTAGATTAATAAAATTATATGCTTTAGAGTTATAGTAAAAGTAATGTTTTGCAATATGTTATATTGATATTGTATTATTGAATTTTCCTTCAATTCATGACATTTTTACAAATCATATATAGAAATATAGAATATCTTATATCGTAAGTTGTATAAACTCAAATATTAGAATGCATTTCAACTTCAATTACTTTAAACTTAATGAAATATTGAGACCATTTGATTCACTCTAGAGTTTAATACTAAGTACTGTATAATTCATATATTGATTTCAATTGAATGTATTTTTTATATTTTTTAACCTATAGTGAATGAAGCTTTAATTGAACAAACTTTGAAAACTATTCTTTTTGATTGGTTTGTCTTTTGATAAGTAAACTGAGTAATAAATTGAGTAATAAAAAGATGAGATTAGACATCGAAATAGAAAATTAATTATATTTTGTGTAAACTTTATTGAGAACAAGTACTCACTGGTGATGCAGTTATTTGAGCTTTAGAATTGTCTTTAATTGTTTGAATGTCGAACTGAACGATTGAACTCTTTCTTCTAACATTTTTATTATCAATATTTTCTGGACATTTGGCTTTATTTCCAGAACTGAGTCCATTCACTGATTCTAAATGAATAGTCTTTATGACGCCGTTTGATAGAGAATCGGTTTGTTTAGATTTCAATATACTCTTAATTGCTGTCATTTTGATTGCATTCTTCATTGAATTACTCGATTCAATAGTAGATCCGTTTCTGATGGTGTTGTCTAATGTTTGATGGACTTCAGCCTTAACTGGAATTGAATGATTTAATCTACTTAATGATGAAATGGATGACTTTCTTCTTGGCACAAATCCGTTAGAAAGTGCTGAAGCGTTGAGTGAAATCTCTTTTCCAAAGTTAACACTTTTGCTAACAAATGTCGATTGTCTTTGCATTTGCATCCTTTTGGGTACAAACACAGGTTCTGACTTGAATTCATTATCATTTTGCAAATACATTTCCTTCTGATTCGCATTTTCCACATCGTTTCTGTAGTTTTCAACTAAATTTGCAGAGTAAACCCTAAGAAAATGCAATTATTTTCATTATCACAATTAGACTATAATAAAGTTAAGTTATTTATAAATTACAATACATTAGACATTTCACAACTTACAACTTACGCATTAATTATTGTAAATAACGCTCACATTTGAATTAAATTAAAATTAGATTAGAAAAAAATGGGATCACATTTATTTGAATGTCATCCTATAATTGCAAATACTTTGTTGATTGCAATTATCAATATAACATTTATTGAGATAATATCTCAATGATTTGAAAAAATTGAATAACTCGAACTTCACTCAAATCAAATGGAATAAAGATAAAGATTTTCAAAAGAATCAATTTCAATGATTAAAGAATAAGTTTAAGTAAATGATAACAAAAATGAAGTGAAACGTGAAAGACATGCATTTCCAGAAAAATTTTCTTATCAAGTTATGAAATAAGTGAACAAAGAATACATCTATTTAATCATACCTAATAAGTGCCGTTTGCGAAAGTTTTGGTCGTGTACCTAAAGTTACTATTAAAACTTATTTTATAATCGTCCAAAAGTATAGAATTGTCATCAATAACATAATACCCAAAACTAAATAATATCAATAATACGATATTATTTTCCTATTGTTTCTTAAAATACTGCATTATAATAAAGTTTAATAACTATTACAAATAAAAGTATACGTTATAGAATTTATTACACAGATTGCAAAAAGCTTTTCTACGGATATGAAAAGTCATTAAATGTTTCAACAAAAACTTCAAATTACAATCAATAATTTCATTACCATAAAGAACAATACCTTTTTCTCTCATTCAATAGAAAAACTCAACGAATATAACTTATTCTTTATGAAAATGTGGAAAATATTGAGTCCAACTTATTTGCTGTGCACATACACTCAATGATACCAATGATCCCAGTTTTTCGTCTTATTCCTTATAATGTCTCTGCGCATCTCTATTCCTAATATTTTTGTCTAATCATAAACTCCGGTATATTATAGAAAATATTTATATCTATATAAGCATCAAAAAGATTTGTCTCTTCATTATAAATATCTTTAAAAGAAGGAGAATTTACAGCAAAATTTACAAAAATTATATAATTAAATACTTCAAAATAAATTCCGAATGAAAATGCGTTTAAGGAATTTGGAACAAAAAACATTTTTGTTACAATCAAAAATCAGAATTTAATTATTTTTAAAATTAAGATTTCTGAGAATTGGTGCGAATTGCTATTCTGTATTCTTCATTAGTATTCATCTGACAAATAAGATTGACTTATAAGAAAATTTGTTTTTTCAATTCATTGTTGTTTTTATAGCAAAACCATTACTTAATATATCATAAATTTTTTACTTGTCGTTACACGAATGCTATAATGATGTTCTAAATGCATTCAACGGATTCATATACCTTATCATTAGCATTATATTTTCACTTATTAAAATTAGAAAATTGATCTCTGGTTTAGTCGAAATTGCCGATTGAATCTAACCAGTTGGGCAACAAATTTATAAAATAGACATTTTCACAGACTTTTAATTTCTGAAAACTAAATTCGGGGAGAATTACAATGAAGTGAGTGGTATATGTGTTCAAATTTTGTATTGTCCAATTTATTTATTCAATTTTGTTAGGTCTATACAGGTAAATCTGATTTTTAAATAGATCGTTATGAAATGCATCATAACTTTGCAAAAATCAATTTTACATCATTTCGAATAATTTCTTAATAAAATATCTGAAAATTTGTGGCATAAATACGATAAAGTCGAATTTGGACCTAGAATAATTTTTGACCCAATTAAGTCAAATATTTTAAAAATGTTGAAAATGCGTCGTCTTTGAGGCTAGTGATGAGCTTAAAAACTTGAGCGAATCCGTGGTGAGGGCGCACACAATGGTGTTGACTGTTCACTGACATCGTATTCAAAGTCTGGAGTTACCATTGTATGAGTGTGTGCTTCACTCAGCACTTTATTGAATATTAAATTCGTTGTTATTTAAAAGATAAGATTAGACGAAAATTTTTATTTTAAGTACAATTACAATTATTGAACTTTATTTGTAATAATTGATAAGATACTGAATTTTAATCACTCTAAAAACTATTGTATTTGATTAAGGTTTGAGTTTCAAATTGGGCACAACTTTTGTTCAAATAATAACTTGCATAATACAAATTCAAATAAGATTAAAATTATTTCAATTATAGATTATATATTTAAGAAAAAATTGAAATTAATTGTGGACCGATGGGACCTCCGATGGCAGCTTTGCGAACTTTAGTGTTGAAACTTCTCATATGGTTCTGGCAGGTATGAAGAGGTACTTTCTGAGCTCACACTGAGTTTTTATCAGATCTTCTGTGTATTTCGAGACCCAACCATTTTTATAGATATTTATTTTCAAAAATACTTAATTGGGCGTAATTGGGGTCACATTTAGAGGGTTCGAATCCTTGGACAGGCATATATAACTCGATCTGATTGATTAAGTTTTGCAATTTAATTAATTGTTTTAAAACTTGTGCCAAATTTGAATTCATATCTTATATAATCTCAAAAGTTCTATTCACTGTAAAGGACAAAAATCATAGATGCGTACTATAAAGGTGTATTCTCATTTGATCGCCATTCATTTGGTAGACAAATTTTGACTATTGTAAAATACTTTTATTTCACTCAAATATTTAAGTCTAGATATGGCAGTAATGGAAGCTAATTGAGGTGAATGGAGTTTATTAAGATTCTGGTGATTATTCATGTTATGGAGATCTCTTTCTTTTCGTGAAACGAGTGCGAGGTATTAGCATTTCGGCCATTCAAATTTGGCACTCTTTTTCTCGAGTCCATACATAAACTTAATATTAAAGGCAAATAAAATAAAAATTTAAACAGCTGAAAATTTGTCGACCAAACGAATTGGGACCAATTGAGATGAAATTACAATAAGCAATGTTTATGTTGATGTTCATAAGCCCACATTTTCACAATTTATTTTCAAATACATGTATTCGATTGAGTTTGAAAAAAATTATAATAATACTTATGATGACAAATTGGTTTCCAAAGTTCTGAATTAATTAATTCATTTATTTTGAGATCTAATATTATTTGTCCTCAAAGATCCTGATTTGACGCGTGAGGATGTGCTTTGAGTTTTGAAATTAGTTGTTCGTGAATTAATTGATTTTAAATTACCAGAGTTTGAAGTGTGTGTTGGTGTGTGTGTTGGTGTGTGTATTGGTTTGTGTGATATTTTCTCATCAGTAGATGTGATAGAAGTCATATTCTTATGTAGTTTTCGTGTAAGTTCTTGTTCTAACATTTCTGCTTCTTGTAAGCAATGAGTAACTAAATTGGATTCGGCATCAATTTCAGCGACTAAATCATTGACTGCGACTGAATTTCCAGTATTTTTAGAATTCAATGTTTTTTTTTCATTAGTAATTGAGGTTTTTATAGTGAAGGGCATGACTTTTGCAATTTTTTCCTGGCTTTTCTTACGTGTTAAATCTTGTGGTCTCAAAGATTTGTTGAAACGGTTATCATATTTGTCTGTTTTCTTATCTGACTTGTTTTGACTGATGGAAACACTCTCATAGGGAACCGACTCATATATATGTTCATCACATCTTTGGTTCAATTTGTTAGCATTGATTCCACTTATTTTGGAACTTTGATTAGTTATCTTAGAAAGAGGTGCCTTTGATCTATCTTTACACTTTTCAATTTTGAATTTTTGAGCACATTTTTTGACAGCTGGTTTAGTACTAATATTATTGATGAAACTGGAGCTTAGTTTAGGCGGTGGTGCCGTTGCCTTTTCGAATTCGAATACTAGAACTGCTGCGTCTTTGATCCTCTGTTGCGATTCAGATGAAAGTAATGACCAGCTCTCACAGTGAACCACAGCGTTTGCATTTTGAATCATATATCGTTCACAATAGCGTTGCATTTTAGTGACTAGTCTTACAAACTCATCATTAAAGCAACCAAAATCTGATTCATCATTGTTATGAAGTAAGAGAATGTTATCAAGTTGTAGATGAGATTTACAAGAAACGTCTGGAATTAATTTAGTCATTGCGGCCAAAAGGGTTTCCTCAAGACTAGAAATATTCCAAGAGTTTCCTCTTCCTAGAGATATAAATGCTTTGCTGGTAATGACCAAATCATAGTTGGCTGCTATGAAAATACAACACTCTTCTATTAATTTGGCCAATAATGAGAATACAGGTTCAGCCCATTTGACACGCGGTAATGAAGTGATTAATTTTTCACAATCCAAAGTAGTATTGAGAACGTTGTCAGGCAAGAGGTGGTTTAATTTAGTTCTATAACATGACTCCATTAATTGTGCACTCAATGAAACAAACTCTTTATGACTCCAAACGCGGATGAAAAATTTGGCTGTCCAGCTCATACAACTCGAGTATAAGTCTTTAAGTCCACACCGAGAACATAATGTGAGACAATTTAGAACACCTACAATACAATTATCGTCACACGGATTATGAAAAAAGTGGCAATAATTCAATTTTAACTCATGAATTACAACTTCTTTCAAACTATCCATAGCTAAAAGATCCGACAAAAGCGCCAATTCAGACAAATTGACTTTATCGGTGGGAACAGTAACTGTACCGCCATATAAATGACATAATGCAAAATGAACGCTATTATATGAAAATCCCTTTAAAGTGATATAATTAGAATCTGATTCGCGCCAATTTCCTCTTAACATTGCATCGAAATATTGACATCGAGATGCGATTATACACTTATGGGCTTTAATTTCTTTTTCATTAACTTTAATTATGATATCAGTATTGATTTGTTGAATAAACATTCTCAATAAATCTTCACCCAATTTAGAGCAACTTTCAAGTGTTCGATTTAGAACACAGTTTTTCTTGTCTTGTTTCAAACTATTGTTAACCAATGAACTCACTTCTTCTGAGACTTCAGAGCCCAGCGATTCCGAGTCCTCATCAAATGAATACTTTTTAAACTCGTTCTCACCAAATGACTCAATGGAAGCAGACCTCGACTCTGTTTTAGTGTTCATTGTTTGACATCTATTTAATAAAGAGTTTGGAACAGAAAAACATTTATCTTCTTTCAAAATATTAGTCAGTGAATCACTTCTTCTTCGGGGAATTGTTATAGCATTCATTTCTTGAGGATCTATTGAAGATTTAATTTGACTCAAACTATTGTTTTCAGATCTTTCGTTAATTTTGATATCGGTTTTATTGTGAATGTCATGTTTTGTCAACACTTTTCGTCGAATTATAGGACTCATTGGAAGCAATGGAATGTCATTCACTGTTTGATTAATTTTGTTGCAAAAAATATCATTCGCTAAAACAGAATCGAGAGAACGAATTAACGAAGGGTTTGCTTTTTCAACACAATTATCAGAATTTGTTGTACACTTTGAATGTTGACTCGAAGATTTGCAATACTTATTGTCACTTTGAGTCTTAGACTTAGAAAAGCTATCATACTGTAGAAAAGAATTATCTTCATTGGGATTATACTCTAGAGGAATGAATTTCAGTCCATTATGTTTAGTGGAATTATTGTCTTCGCTCGCATCAGAAGATTTCGGTTCTGGAATCGATTTAAGATCAATAAATAGTGAAAACATAGAATTTGTCTGATATTCTTTCATTGGTTCTGATGTCTTGTGACTAGAATTGTTCAATTCTTTGGACTTAACTGGAATTTCTTCAACACATTTACTCTCGTCTAAAGACTCTTTTGACATTGAAATTGACTTTTCATTTTCATTCTTTATTTGATAGGAATGTTCTGCAAAATTATGCAAATAAAATGAATCATTTATTAGCAATGAATCAATTTTCTCACTTTTTAAATCTTTGAGATCACTATTATCTTCAGAATTAATTGATGATAAAAGTTCGAAAGTTCCACTTCTCACCATTTGACTAGTTTTGCTAACGTCAAAATCTGAATCTTGACTTATACAAGCATTCTCTTCTTTTTTACATTTGTCATCAAAATTTGTAAAATTTATAATTTCTTCGCTCGAACTTTCATCCAAACTCTTTCGAGAAAGGCTTTCATCGCTATAAATACTACTTTTGGGCGACTGTTTATCTTCAATTGAAAGAAAGTCCTTAACTTTGGTATTCTCAGTCAAATCAAATAAAGATGACTTTAGGTCTTTCAAATCTTCATTCTCATCAATATTCGAAATGTTATCTAAAACTTCCTTTTCATCTAATATATGGGTTTCAATGTATTCTTTATCTTGAGTAATATTATCCATTTTTAGCTCAGTTATAGTTTTATCTTTATAATAATGTTCGGAGAAGTGTTTGAATTTTTGAATTAAATCAATTTCTTCTTTTCTTATATCTTCATTTGAGTAGACCATAAGTAGGAATGAATTCAATTGTGATTCTTCTATTTCAAAAGGAATTTCGATGCAATAATTATCTGGATGTTCACTAGATTCGTATTTCGATTGAGAATTTTTTTGATTAAAATTTAAAAGTTCTTCAAATAAATTAGGAATACGTGTAATAAGAATAGATCTGTGAACTTTTTTGATTAATTTTCCCTTAATTATTGACGTGTCAGAAAATTTTTCTGTTTCGTACAAGTCTAATAAATGAGAGCGCAATTCTTCTGCAATTTTAGATCGCAATTTTTCTTGTTCTTTTGTACATTTCAATAAGAATGCAGAACTCGGATGTTTAGGTTTTGATTCTATTAATCTTTTTTGTATTGGTTGAGAATTAAATTTCTTTCTCAAAATAACTTTAGGTTTTACTGAAACACTCTCTGATCTTTGTATTGCAGTCAATTTTGGTTGATTTGGTTGAGCCATAATTCAAAATTTTGTTCGTTATGAGAGTCCATATAAAACCTATCAATTATGAAAGATTATAAATGAAAATTATTTATTAATCATAAATTCATAAATATTTTAGTGATTAACTACTAATTAAACAGTATAATTGCGAATTATATGAATATTGAAAATGATAATCAATTAAATATAATAAGTGGTTCCGGTCCACTAAACCGACAGACACTGCACCTATAAAATTTTTTATCACATGATTAATCAAGTTTTTCAACTATTTCATTGAAATTTTCATTAAGATTCTGAAATTGAAAAAATCTAAGGCTAAATTTTTTTTGAAATCTAAGAAAAACTAATACTTTATATAAAATTTTTTTGTCAATGTAGTGCCACTATAATAAGTCTAATTCATTAATGTTTTTACTCATGATCTTAAACGGTAGATTATATAATAATTTGATTTGAAAATAATGGCAACTTTGTTCAATTTGAGTTGTCTGATCAGTGAGTTATAAACTAATATTTAATTAATTAGAAAAAGTTCGAACGATAATTGTAAACCAAATCATCAACATCTGGAAATTTTATGTAAAGAATTTAAATAAAAACTATTACAAAGCTGAAGCAAATTTAGATTCAACTTATCGCAAATAATCAAGTTTCAGCGCTTTTCTTACTTAAACTGCTTAAAAGGTTCAATTGTAATGAAGATTATAATTATAAATATTTCAGTGGTTTAAATATCAATAGAAACAAAATTAATAATTTAATTTTGGTTTTAAATAATTTTCTATCTTTTTCATAATTTTTAAACTGATATCTTGAAATTTTTTCCAATTTTTAAGAATTTTTTTTGTAAACTTAAAATGCGATTTCTATGCAAACATTTATTTTATAATAATATTTTGGTAATGATTGTGTTACATACTCTAAAATAAGCCATTATTTGAATTTCTATAGTCATAATTGATGAGCTTTTCTTTGCTCAAGATCTCTTTTTTGTTTTTATTATATGTTGCATTGTTTTGTTGCTGTCTTTATCAAATTTTGAATCCAATAAAATTTATTAATTATCAAATAGTCATAAAAAGTTTAAAGTCTTATCAATTGTGACTTAAGTTGAGGTAAAGAATTGTTTTAACGAGTGTATCCTAGCATTGGATGCAGAGATTGAACTGAACTGAACTGAACTGAACTGAACTGAACTGAACTGAACTGAACTGAACTGAACTGTCACACTTAAGTTTATTTAATAAAAATACAATTTTAAATCAAGTAATGTTATGTAACTGTCTATTGATTATGTTAATTCTGTGTTTGAAAATTATAAAAATTGCGTTTTATGAGTAAAATATTTATTATGAGAGCTTTATAGAACTCACCAGAATCTCCTCAATTGATTGTATGTTGTCTTTTTGGATAATTCAATCATAGCCTGTATTATAGTTTAGATATTCAATCATTCAAATTATTCGGTTTATAATTAAGAAACATTTTGTTCAAATGTAAGACTAAACCACATTTATTTAAATAAAATAAAATGCAAATAATTTTAATATACTCTCTAAATTTTTTTAGAAACACAATCTCTTTTATTGTTAGACTTGCTTTCATAACAGTGCTTCGATCAATACAAGGTTTCAGCTCTACCACTCGGCCTCTTTATTGATTGGAACTCATACTAAACGAACTTTACTTTTTTGGCTTTATTAGGAGAATATAATCTAAAAACTTGTGCTGGCATTAACAGGAAGCTTTCGAATAGTTGATGAAACAAATTTTTTAATCAGGAGAAGATTGAATTCTCCACCTCAACATTTGTACAATTGGATAAGACTAAAGCTATAAGAAGGTGTACATCTGAGACAGACATACAACTCGAATTGAGATTTTTACAAGTATAAGATATATTGAATAGGAATAATTAGGTAAGAATACAGGTACGGCGGCGGAAAAAGACATGCGAAAATGCCGATCATTCAATCATAAACTCAGATAAACACAAGGGAAATATAGTTTGAATTTTTATTATAGGGGAACAATAATGCTTTTTGCCTCAACAGCATAAAGAGTCCGGGCATAAAATAGCATAATTTCGAGTCTAAAGTATTGAAAAGGAATAATTTTCTAGTAAAAAGCATGAAATGATCCAACTTTTAATTGAAGTCAAAAGACTACATAATGACTCCATAATGATGTTATTTTCAAAGTCATTTTATGAGATTTTCAAAGCATTGCTAATTTTACTAAATTTTCTCTACAGGAAAATGTTAAAATTTATTGATATCACCGAAAACATTAGGTTCTCCCGAATCGAGCTGGAGATCGAGCCGAATCTTATATTGACCATAATTTAACTCTGAAATATTAAATTCTGTGAAATTACTGTCTAATTATCTCGAATGGGACAATCACCGCCACATCACGATTTTTTCTTCAAATGATAACTATTTTAATCGAACAGATAAGTTCCGATCATGAACTGAGAGCATTTAATTAAAAGTTTTTTCATCACAATTTTTGGACTCCCGTCACATAACACACATCACAATTTTATCAGAAACTCATATTTTGTGAAAAATTTCTATTGAAAATGCTTAAAAACAATATTGTGTTCTCTGAAGCTATAGAATCTAATGAACTTTCATCTAATAAAATATTTTTTAGGGGATTAATAATCTTAAATATAGGACGAAAATTTTTGAAATATGTGCTTTTTCTCCCTAGAGGTCTAATTCAATTTGAAAACATAGGGTCGACGGATGTTTTTTATACCGTCAAATGGAATAATTTCTTCAAAAATAGCTTAAATATGTATAAAATTTAATTCTCCATCAAATGTTATGAATTTTACAATCATTTATCAAAATATTGTTAATTGATTTAAAAAATAGCATTTGAGGTCCCCCATTGACATTTTCTCAAAATCGCATAAGTATGACCTTATTTTAAAATTTATATTAAAAAATAACTCATTTTAAAGTCTATTTTATGATTCGTATTGATTTCCCAAATGCATTTGATCTGAATTAGTTAGAAAACATTTGTTTACATGGAATTTTTAACCTTAATTATCACCTTTTAAATAACCATTTTCCCTCTTTTTTGCCAGCATTTCATCCACCTTTTTATTTATTTGAATCACTATTTTGTCCCATTCTTGCTAATTATCTAAATTTTAAAAAATCTATTAAACTTGTGAATGCTCAAAAGCTCAAAACTATAGTTGAATTAATGTGTATTTAGGGCCTAAGCCCTAAGAGATTCGGAAATAAAAAGTTGTAGGACCCACTGGTAGAACCTGATCCATGACAGGACCCGTGGTATAATACTTCCCTACCCACAAAAACTATTCGCGAAGTAGAATCTTATGCATTAATGCAATGGATATATAGTTAAAAATATGGAGTTTCATGTTTTGTTTACAATAAGTGGCGTAGCCTAAAATTTCTGAATTAGTGGTTGTAGCCCTCTTTTGGGATGATAAAACCTTCCCACACAACTTAAGTTTATCATGATTGTGATGATACCCGTGAGATCTCTCTGTAATGACCACAGGTTAAATTCTAAAATTATGAAAAAAATTGGGAGAAGGTGTAGCCAAAAAAAATTTAATTACTGTGTTGTACACATTTTTTGAGAAAATAAAAGTTTCTGGCACTGGTCATACTGGTTCGAATGAGACCTGTCTAACCATTCTGTGATAATGACAGACCGAGGAGTAGTGTATAATAGAAAAAATGGAAGGATCTTATTATTTGGATATCATTGAATTCCGAATTGTATTTTTTTATTTCGATCAAAAACTTTTTCCACTTATGCCAAACGTTAATGAAGAATATTTGCCACTCATAATCTGACTTATTTTTCTTAATCATGTTAGTTCTTCCAGATTAACCAAAATTTGTGGTTAACCAATCATTTAAAGTGGTAATATTAAGTTTCCCCCAAAATGACACTTTCTTGCATCTCGTTTTGCAATTGATAAAGATCGAGTTATTGAACAAAATGGATCATTAATTTATCAATTGTTTAAATAGCTTATTTGTGAAATCATATACAATTCTCAAATTCATTCGAATTGCAACGAACTTTGAGAATTGATTTTTTGATTAAAAATTAATTTAATAGCGCTTATCAACAAAATAACTTAATTTTTGAAAACCTTTTGTAATATCTTAAGTGAGAAATATATATTTCCGATTTATTGAAGCAAAAATTATGTCTATAAATGCGATATTTCATCAATTAATAGTGTTTCGAGACTTATATTGAAATGCACATACTTTTTGAGTTTAAACACAACCTTTTTATTCGAATAACATGAAAAATCACTTTACAAAATATATATTTTTAAAGTAAAATTTTCGACCCTTTGAAAGAGATGGGGTTTTAATTATCTATATATCGTTGAGATAAAGTCTTGCTCTCACGTGTAAATTTCCAGTTCGCAAAAATTCTGGTGATCGACTAATACGACCGAAATTTATTAAGTTTTTTTCACCACACGGAGGGTTTCGCTCAATTGGTCTTTGAAATGAATGTCGACTACAATTACTTGAATTTGGAATAATCAGTTGTTTAACATCATTATGGCTCGAAAGGTTGTCTGGTTTAACTGATTCGCCTCCAAATATATTTTCATTAGCTTTCTGTTTAACAATTGACAATTCAAAAGTTTTATTAAATGGCCACTCGAGAACACCATCGTTTTCGCCTTCAATAATAGCCAATTCTAATCCAATAGTTATTTCATTTTCATTGAAATGGCTTACTGTGAGAATAATTTGAGCCAAATATCCTATTAAAAAAATCGTAAATGAATTGTTTTCAAATAAAAGATTGAATGGCTTTAATTATAAACTGCTTATATATTGGTAGAGATCACTCAAGCATTTAAATACAGTAATGGGTTGATTCTTAAGCTTATAAAGCTTATTCATGGTAATCGTGAATCTGTAACCATATGTATAAAGTACAAGTCTAGAATTATAAAGAGTGCAACTGGAGTAACTGATGCGGGGATGTATCTAAGAGACAATTGATCATTTTATTTAAATTTCTATAAAAACAAACACTAGTGTAGTAAATACTTATATTCTTATATGAAGATCGTATAAAAAAAATTCCTTAAGCATAACAGTCTGCTCTCCATCACTTGATTTCTGTAGTTATGCATTCTTTATGATTCTAGACCTGTAATTGAAAACTAACACAATAAAATGGAAAGACTGATACCTTGACCATTTGTATAAAACTCTTCACTTGCAAGTATTTTAGGCTTTTCTTCAATGGGACCGTATTTCTCAATTTTGCCACTAATAGCTGGAATGAGCCAATTATATTCAGATATCAATTTTTTATCCTCAATTATAAGTGATGCCTTTTTTCTCATAGAATATCTTTCAAATTTGGTTGTAAAACGAATTTTAAGAGTACCGTTTACTATAAAACTATAATGGGTTAATGATAATAATTCCATAGATTGGACTGTTATGAAGCAAAAATCTGGGAAACTTCCGGGTTGAAAGAATGGCTCAGTTCCGCATTCACTTGTAGACGGATGGATGTTAACAGAATAATCTCTTTTCCAATAGCCTTCAAGATGTCAAGTCATTATATTGTTATTTTGAAAGTTTTAATTAAAATTAAAAGAAAAATAGAGGCTGTACCTGGACTTTGGTCAACTATTGCCACTTCAAATTGATAAGGAAAAGGCCATTGAAGATATCTATAAAAAAAATAAGGTATGGGCATCACGTCAAAATGTCGCAAACAATAATGAAGTGCCAAAAATGTGGCCAAACAAATTATAAAAATATCTAAAATATCTATATGCAATATACAGTACTAATAATGGAAAATTCTTAAAAATTAATATCCTGTTGATATTTGATTAAAACATTTACAGTATACATGAAATCAAGGTTTCATGGAATGGTTGAATAGAAAATCTTTAGTTTTCTCCAGTTACCGATAAGTAACTCTTTTACTCTCTTTTACTGACAGTTTCTCAAATATTTGCGTGTTTTTGAAAATTTAATCACTAATTTTTTTGATATAAAATTTTGACTTCTTACTTATTTTTTCACAACTTGATATGTGATTACTAACAGTGGCCGGCGGCGGACGAAAAAAACTAAAAACGCCAGTTTTAGACATATTTGCACATTTGAATAATGAAAATAAAGTATCTTTTACAATGCTTCTGTGCAAAATATACAGTACACACGATGTTAAATACACTTTATTATATTGTTCAAGTGTGCAAACATGTTTCAAACTATCTTGATGGCACTCTACCGATCTATAAACTTGTTTTTTCATACAACACTAGTTTATTATTTGCGTTGCACAACTAATTTCGGCAAATACTGTATATTATAAATAGAAAAACTTGAGTATACCTATCGTGATCTCCTTGTGCTAATGCTATAGATATAGCAAATGCTTTTTTCTTAGGCATTAATGTCATAAACATTTGAATTAAGTATCCCTTTGTATGAGTATAAAATGGTTCACTTGTTAGCACTACTATATTTCCCTTATCAATTGATTGATTTTGTGTTGTGAAATAACCATTAATATCCCACTCATAGTTAGAAACTAATTGATTGTATTTCATTCCCATTACAGCCTTTTTATGAGTCAGACCGAAATCATACAAATAAATTGATAATTTGATTAAAAGTGTATTATTGTAAAGATATTCGTTTCTCTTTTCATTGAGAAAGACCAGTGATATATGTCTTCTATTACCACAACCATCAGGTCGTGGAGAGTAGTCGTTGTCTGCCGACGGACGAAGAAAAGAAGAGCGTAGACGACAGGGGTCTGTATTTGGAATAACAGTGAATGCATTTTCTTGATCGTCATTCATATCTGAAACGTTATGACTCAAAACTTTTAAAATGGTTTTCAATTTGTAGGGCCACTCAATTTGCGAATCATAATTTCCAGTAATGATTCGAAAGAAAACTCCTGTATATCCGACATTATCAGAATAAGTAGTATTTGGTATTAACATCAACTGTAATCTATATCCGGGACGAGTTATGTAAAAGCGTGAAGAAAACACTAAATCTTGTTCGTCGTCCACCAGATCCCAAAAATTATTAACACTCCATAAAAATTCGACTATATTTGAACTATTCTTCGAAATGATTGGCTTGATTTCACCCCAATCTATATGTGATTATACAGTATTTTTTATAATGAAAAATATACTGTATTTTAGTTTTCGAAAATAAATTACACATTTTATGAAAAGCCGATTCGCTATTTTTCTTCAAAAGGACTAAAGTGATTAATATATGGTAAATTTAGAAATAAATTCAATTTATTTAGTTGCAGAGATATCAATTTTTTAGTCATGTACTTTTTAAGAAATCCTATGGGAAGTGCAATATTTCAAACAATGGTTTAGAGCCCAGTCACAAATCACAAACTTTTAATCTGAAACTTTTCAGCATTTGGCTTTCGATTTGGAAGAAGAACCTTAGCCTATAAGTGTTGAAAAGTAATTTCAGACTCGAAAGTAGCACTATCTTCAACTGAAATTTGTTAAATCTATACTAAGATTCCAATTGCTCACGGAAAATGTTCTCAAATTTTGACACTTTGTCGCTATTTTGAGTCTGAAGTTACTTTTCAACACTTTTATGTTAAGGTTCTTCTTCCAAATCGAGGGCAATTTGTTTATATTAAGTTTTACGGACGAACACCACCACCACATGGACATTATTTTTTAGTGATATAGATTCTGGAAGTGTTCTGTCCCATCGTATATCAAAATTACGAATCGATCCGAGCGGGGGATGGCATCTAAATAATTATTTGAAATGTTGCTTTTCCCATAAGATTCCTTAGAAAATACATGATTAAAATTTGATATCTCTGGAACTATATGAAATTAGTTTTTCTTAAATTGACCAGATCAACAATTACCTCAATTTATTTCTTAATCACATTCAAAGCGAAAACATTTGCTTTTTTCATTCAAATTCAAACTGTATTTTTTTTAAATAAAAATATTTTAAAGATTTGTTTGTTTATTACCTGCTTTCATGTTCTCATAATCAGCATCAGTAGCATCTTCAGCATATGATAAACTTAGTGATAATAAGATTAAAATGAGAAAAACAATCAAAAAATGGACATTCAATTTCATTTCAACACTTGATTTAAAGCTTTCACACTAAAACATATTTCAAACTTTCTCTCATTCAGTGAATTCATGAAACTTTTCTGAACAATAATGTCATGAATGAGCGCTGGCTATAATAGTTTCTAATTTTAGAGCACTGACCTCTCTTTCACAAAGTTTTTTAAGCTAAAGTTGTAGTTTCTGACCTTTACGCTTCACTTACCAAAAGTATTATTCAGCAGTATTTCGTTTTTTACATCTTATGTTTTTTAATCTTTACATTTTTACATCCATTCGACAAAAACTCGAACTAACTCTATGAACTTCAGAGTTTGGAACCAGTTTTCTTTAAGACTCAAGCTTTTCAGGCCCAGTGGCGAGCCTGAGCCTGACAAAATTTTAAGAAACTGAGCCTCTGAGAAATTTATAAATTTGAGAAAAATTCAATTTTACTGATTGAAATATAAGTTTAATACAACAAGACTCATTAAGTATTATAACTCATGGTGTCATATTTGATGAATTATCAATTTAAATGATTAAGGATCAGTAACTATTGTCTTTAAGAATTTTTACAACAATTATAAACTTCAATATCATTAAAATTCAGAAATTTTAAACTTTTGGCAACAATTAAAACATTGTTGGCTACGGAGAGATGAACGGGAAGACAGACAGACAGAAACTACGAATCTAAAAACACTTTCTGTTCCACTACGAGTTAAAAATTAGGGTTTGCTATATATTCGCATAAATTGAGAACACATTATCAAGCTTTAATATAAAATACAACTATTAAAAATATTTTTCATTAAGTTTATCATAAAATAAGACTTATGGAAATTCAAACTTTGGAAACTTTTACAGTTTTGTTGCGTATGAAGCTTTTAGACTCAGTCTGCACGAGCCTAAGTTAAAACATAAGACTGATCCTGAAACGTTCTGAAGTATTCCGAAACATATGAAAGAAGTTCCAATCGTAGACAAGGAATCAAAACAGTGAGTCTCTACAGCAGGGTTTCACAATCGGTGGTACAAGTAAGTGGTACGCAGAGTGGTGTATGAGTGGTGTATAGTCGCACGTTTAAGTTATTTAGATTGTGTAAAAATAATAATCAAAATCAAAAATGAAGCAAAAATATGTAAATCTAGATTTTGAAAAATGTGCATTGGTACGCTCAATTTTTCCCTATCTCAAAGTGGTACGAAGCGAAGGGGGAAAAAAGTTGGGACCCTGCTCTACAGTGTAAAACATCGAACTTCAAAGTCGTTTTTCTCAAAACTTGGTTTTTGCGTTAAGATTTCTAGAACTGAGCCGAAGATATACTACAGAAATTTTTATTTCATTTATTAGTTTCATGATAATTTTTGTTTTTTTAATTTGTAATTTTGTGATAGAAATTTTTAAAATATAAACATGTGCTTTAGCAATATTTTGTGTAAATGAAATGAGAGGTTCTAAATTGTGATCATCAAAGATTTTCCAATGTCAGAAATCTACCAATTTTTCTATTTATTTAAATTTTCGAAAAATCTGAAATGAGTTTCGATCATATGACAACGTGTAAAATGAGCTCAATTTTTATCTTCCGAAAAGTCCGAAATTTTCCATATTTTTCTCGAATTTTCTAGAAAATCAAAATATTTTAATTCAAAAAATTCCAAGTTTTTTAACCTTAATGTTAGAATTAAATCCTTTTATTTCATTTTTACATAATAATTGTCAAAACACATGTTTTCCTTTTATAACTTATTCTCGCTTTTTTAAATGATTTTAATTAAATAAAAAATTAGCGCTGGAATAGCCTTGTTAGATAAAAAAATTATCAAATTAATTTTTCTGTAGCCCAAAGAACATTGTTTGTATAAGTATTGTATTGTAGTAATTTATCCTGGGATAGGGACTTGTTGATGCCGTCGCTTTCCTAAATTTATGTAAAGTGGTATCAATCTGAAAAGCGCCTACACATAACTCCTTTCACTTTTGTCCAGACTTCAAATACAAAATTTTGCTTTAATAATACCCTTATACAAATCTGAAAATAGGTACATTTGATAGAACTCGATGAGACAAGTCGAATCATACTATTTTTTGTGGAGCCCACCCGTTCATTAGATAGGCTCAGTTTTCAAAATTTATAATAAGGTAAAATGAAGCAAAATTAAGTAAAATAAAGTATTGTTTAATCACGTCTTGACTTGTGTAAGGCTATGGGAGGTGGTCATGGGAGGTGGTCATGTGGAACATTTATAAATTTGATATTTTCAAAAATAGGCGTATATTAAGGCATATAACACATTCTCTATTACTAAAATTTAGTGTCAGTCCGTCTGTCCGTGTGTGTGTGTGTGTCTTCATGCGTGCGCATCACATAATACAGTACATGTAGTACACAATTACTTACTGATAGAATTAATAGAGAAAATCCCTAAACAAAGTATATGTTGTATATTACAGTTTATATCTATATCTTCTATATAATAAAATCTTAAAGTTTTTCCAAATTAATATCTACTCCTCGACCTGTGGTCATCGTAGAGACGTGAGAGACCTCTCATTGAAACCAGTATGACCAGGAGTAGTGCCGGAAACTTTACATTCCTCAAGAAGTGGGTACAACACAGTAATTGAAAAAAATTTGGCTACGCCTTCTCCCAAGTTCTTTTTTGACAATTTTGTAACTAAACCTGTGTTCATCACATAGAGATCACAGTGGCATTATCATAATAATCATAAACTTAAGTTGTGTGGGAAGATTTTTTCACTATAAAAAAATTCTAAAACTACTAATTCATAAATATGAGGTTACGCTACTTATTGTAAACAAAACATGAAACGCGAAACTATATCCATTGCATTGAAGCATGAGTTTCTACTTCGCGAATAGTTTTTGTAAGGTAATCAAGTATGATACCACGGGTCCTAATAGTGGGTCCTACAATTTTTTATTTCCGAATCTCTTAAGGCTTGGACCCGAAATACATACTAGTATTTAATATTTGTGTCTCAGCTACAGGACCGGCTAGTATTTTAGGTTTGATTCATTTCAAATGTTCAATAAATATATTAACAAAACATCAACTGTTGCTAAAAGTCATAAATATTTTGAATGATATGATTTAAAAATGTCTCTTAATTTGCATTGTAATGACATAATAAATAAGGCATACTCTAAATTGGCTACACCACGATTCGCCCGCGCACGATTCGCCTGCTCACGATTCGCCCGCACCCTGTTTTCAATCCCCTCAATAACTAATTCCCAAAAAACTTATCCCATTTTCAAACTC
>JAQFZT010000371.1:0-27347 GCA_034696325.1 Camisiidae sp. | reverse complement strand
TTTTTCGTTTATTAGAGAAAATATGAGTAAATCCAGAATTGAATAAAACACTGGTTACGCCACAGCGTAACACTTATAAGACTCATAAGACTGAGTCTTATTTACATAAATAGGCAATTATTAAGTGTCAATATTGAGAATGCATTAAGTAATAATTCAAGGATTTATTGTTTTCTTACAGTATTCAAAAATCTAATGTTTTAAAATTTTGAATTATTTTTTAAAGTGAAGAAATTGTCCATAAAATATAATAGCATTTTGATCTGAGCTTCCATTCGAGATAAATGTATTTTATTTAGGTTGAGCTTATTCTGAACAATTAAGGAAATTATTGTTATTTGTAATTTGATTGCCATTAGAACAGGTCAATTCATATATTTGTTCTGTATATTTTGGATTCTTAACCAACCAGAAAGATCTGCAGTCATTACAATCCAGAGATAGTAACTTAATATTATTTCTTTTATCCAAATTGAGAAAAGACGCGAACACACGTTCGTCCAAAAACGTTATATCATTCGTGTCATCATTGAATTGGTTCAAAAATAATTGTGTGGGTCTTTTCAGGTGATCAAAAACTCCGATTTCGAAACTCGAACTATTCAATGAGCAATTGTTGAGAAAAATATATAAAATATTATCAGAAGTATTCACAAAATTGAACGCTTTTTCTGAAATATAATTGAGTGGATTGTTTTCGAGTTGTAGTTCAGTCAATGAATTCAAGTATGAGAAAGCATTGTTTCCAATTCTGGTAATCTTATTGTTCATCAAATTAATATTCGAAAGATTATTTTGTTGACCATTTATAGGGCGAAACGCATTTTCAGGTATTTCTTCAATATTAGACCAAAATATATTGAGAACTTGAAGACCACTCATTGAACTCAAAGCAGTGAATATATCATATTTGGGTGGATTATTATTCAATGGAGTGTTTTGCACATTAAACGCTACAATAGTTTTCGATATTGAGCCGAAAACATTTGAGCCCACAAATGACAAATTGCTTGAATCTGTTATTTCTATGAAATCAAAAGTAATTCCTCCAAAGATGTCATCTTCTAGTCTATCGATTGCAGTGTTTCTCAAACTAAATTGTTTGAAGTGCTTTTTCCCGTCTTCTAATTTAGAACTTAGATTGAGAAAAATAGGTTTTAATTGAATGGCTTGATTGCCATCACAGCCTATGCCATCTGAGTTACAATAACAAGGTTTTACAAGTTCTTGTTTTGGACATTCGTATACAATAGCGCAGTTCACTTTACACTTATCAATGGCATTCACGGACACCACAGATGTCAATATAGTTATCCACCTCAATAAATAATCTGAAAAATCAATTTTTAGTTTTTTTTCAATAGAAAATCCATAAACTAACCTAAAATTTTCATATTTTTCTTTTAAAAAATTTCAGTTTTTTAATTTATTTTCCTTAAATTTTTTAACAAAATGCATGAGCACTTTTTTTTAATAATTAGTACAAGTGATAAATTTATGACTTGTTTTTTGTAATTGAATAAACATTTGTTAATTTTCTCAGAATTGTTATTCTTATCAATTACATAACAACTACAGTATTTTTTGCTTATATTATGATTACATTTTATTCTAGCGCTGATTACACAACGATCGCCGACACAAAAATATCACTTATTTCAACACTAATATAAACCTTTCGTATACTCGTATTCTAATTAATGTAAGTTTATTATTAGCCCGAAAAGTTAGTTCTTCATCATTCCGGAAATGATGCGGATTAATAAGTGTTTGATAACTAATAACCATTTCTCAATACTTCTAAATACTATTATTGATTACTACTCAATGTTATTACTGATTAATCCTTGAATTTGTATGTTTTCCCTTATGTTTGATCTGAGTTTATGACTGGATCTGTAGAGATCTAGGACTAACTTTCTTTGACTCATTGTACTGCACACTACATTAATGTGTTGTTGAACAAGTGCTTAATAAGTAGAGCTCGGTATCGAGTCTCGCCCGACAATTTTCATTTCGGGTCTCGCCCGAGGAGAACCTCGAGACTCGTTCGGGTATCGAAATTGATTTCTAGAGCTTTCATCCCTGTATTGATATTTATTTCAGTAAAAATATTAACTTCTTATCTAATTTTTGAAGTTTTGAGAGAGAAAAATGATTATTTTGAAATTCTTAAAACTAAATTTAGTCAATAAACTCATATTTAAACTATGAATTTAGCTAAACATTTAAAAATTAACCATTAAAATGCTTTAAAACTATATCAAATTTTTTATGTTTCTTGAAAATTCGAGAATTTCGAGAGTTAGTCGAGACCCGACCGAGGCTCGAGTCTCGAGGTATGAAAAAATTCGAGACTCGAGAGTCTCATTTCTCGAAAATACGATTAATAAGAAGTTGAAGATAAGGAGTTTAGAAGTATTGAAGTTATAAAATGCATGTATCGTAACAATAAGTATAAGTTTTTTTATCTCATAGTATTTTTGACTGCAAACGCAGTAGTGTTAAGATTCAAAATGATAAAAGAATTGCAACACAAGTTTTGTTACCAAAATCTTCATATTTTATTTATTTATATATTCTTATTTACACAATGAATTTTTAATTAAATTGATTTATTTACAATTTCTTAGATATTTATTTTGATGAAATTAAAAATCTTATCAGATTCTTAGCTTTCTGATAAAGCTCAACATTCTATACTATGAAAATATCAATATCAATGACAATTATAAAGAGCTCTAATAGATCTTATGTTATGAGGAGTTAAACTGTGTTTAAAATACGGATCCGTGAGTTTTTCTCTATTTTTTGCTAACATTGTCGGTAAACCATTCTTAGAAAAACTTGTGTCTCCATAAATCATGATTGACTGGTAATCAAATGGTTCAAAAAGTCTATTTTCATATGGCTCTAAAATTTGAAAATTTTTTTCCTTTCCTTCAATTACATTTTCGAAATGTATGTCTATAAATTTATCACGATCTGATCGAGAGTGTTCATGATAAAAGCCGATTACGTGCATGAGTTCGTGCAAAATTGTGCCCATATATTGACAACTGTAGCCTATGTCAACTTCTTGACGACCACCAGCGAGTCCAACCATTGACCGGCAATTGTCGCTGATATACAAAAAATGTTTCATAAGACTGAATCAACTATTCTTAATATTCATCAAAAATATAGTTTTTCTTAAGTTTAAAAATAATTCTGGCATTTAAAACAAATTGTTAAAGAAGTTATTTTGTCAAACATTCAAGTTTAAAACTAATCAAACTCATGATTCTCACAATTACTTTGAATTTAAATATTATTTTTTTAATTTATATTTTTGGTTTCAAAAATTCTAGTAAACTATAAGTTTGGTTTGATTGATAAGTTGACTAACGTTTCTAAAAACGGTTTCTGTCTTAGAGATAAAGATCTTATTTTGAAAAGAATAATTTTATTCTAAATTATATTCAATTTGATAGTAAGAGTATTTACCCGTCCCCTAAATGAATGTAAATATAATCTCTTTCATCACGTCTTGGTTTAAATCTTATGCACGTTTTATCTTGAATATGTTTGAAAGCACTTTCGAGGAGATTTTTAATGCCGCCTACATTTAAATGTAACAGTTATTTAAAGTATAAATTTTTTCGAAAAGTTTCATCTCATACGGAGTTCAATATCAATCTCATATGGAATGGTGCCATGAGGCCATAGCTGGTTATCATTAGGAATGGCGTTGAAAAATGTGTAATCCGTATCGTTGGGTGATTTGAGAACTATATCTCCATCAAAAAGATCAGGGTTTCGAAGAGCTTCCGACGGGTTTCTAAACCTCACTATTGATTAAACAATTAATTTTTTTAAAACTTTCACTAAATAATGCTCACCTGGAGATGAAAATGTAATGTCGATAAAAGGTATCAAAAAAATATTAATTAAAATCTTCATTTTTTGTTCGTAAACACTGTTGAATGTTTTTTAAAAATAAAATTTTGGGTAAAAGTTACATTACTAAGAAAAGTGAAAAATTATTTTCTTTTATATATACTTTTTTGAGATATGTTTTTATCATATAATTCGAAACATTTTATCATTCGTTAAGTCTTATGATTTTTGTATCATTAGCTATGTTTACAGTGGGCTTGTATTAAACCAGGATTTAATTGCTATTCGCAGTTATGAGAACTGACACATTTGCCGAAAAGGTGATGAGTTCTACAAACTGAGGGGTAATCACTCTTATTATGAAATATAAAGACATCATTACAATAATAGATAAATTTCTCTTAACTAAACCTAATTGTGCTTAGAGTTGCCGGATCGAGTTTCCCGGATTCATCAATAATCTTGAATCTCCTGGAGTACAGTTTTGGCCGAAAGAAAAGCGCAGTTTCATTAAAATATATACTTTATTGCAATACTTCTTAAAGTTTTTATAATGTTAAAAGATGTCTTACACTGAAGTATATATTTTAATTTAAGCAAATGTGGGCTTTTCTTTCGGCCATATCTGTACATGCTAGATTTTTTTCATGTTGAGATGAAAATACTTGAAAATACTCTGTTTCTTTGGTTTCTAAATACTTTTGCTCATATTTTTCAATTTCAAATTTTTAGGTATTTTAAGATCTAAAAATTGGTCCTCTTGTTGATACAACATATTGCTATCTGGAGATAAAAATCTCAGCTTCACATGAGAAACATGCATATAGTTCTCCTGAAGTGAATTTGTAGAGTAGAACCGCTTCTTATTAGATGATGTAATGCCTTCCATCCCTTTTAATGATTACTGGCAACACTACTTGTATGATACACGATGAAATCCCAAAATTGTTTTCGAATTCAACTCTATGACATTATAAAATGAGTATTTTAGCTCATTTTTTGAACTCAGCTTATATTCTATCTTTGTTTTATTTCATACTTACAGTATTATAAAAATTTAATTCGAAGAATTACATTATGAAAACTCTTAATGATTATCTAGAAAAGATTTCATTATAAAAAGTAGTAAAATCGCGTATTTCTTGTAATGAAGCCAATCATTAGTTGAATGATTTAGAGTACTTATGTTTAAGGAATACAGGATATAATTGCAAAAAATAGATTGCATGCGAAACATTCAGCAAAACATTTTGTCGATGTTAATGATGTGTCTGATAATGTTTAATCAAATTATTTTATTTTATCGAAAGGATGACAACAAAAAGCACACGTTGCTCGTACATGATAATTTGACTAACTATTACTTAATACTTTCTAATCCAGTAGTTCTTTCACACAAAAATCATTTTTTATACATTGCATTAATACTGTATATAAAGATTATCTGCATATAAACTCAAATTTTTAAAGAATTTAATTCAAAAATATCGAATTATCTGATGAAAAAATAGTAAAGAAATTATTTGATTAAAATCTTTTCTTGAAATTATTCATTCTTAAAAACTTCTCAAACAGTTTTTTGGATGATTTGGAAATGACTTATCGGTTTAATTATGAGAATTTAAAAGCGTTGTGACTAAAATTGTCTCTGCAATGAAGTGCTAATACTCTTTTATCAAAGCATTTTACACTTTCAGTAAAAGAACTAATCATTTCATTAGGGAAACATATCTGTAGGCATTTCAGACTTTGAGTCTAGAAATAAGTTATAGACAAGCATTAGATAAAGCATAAAAATTTATTACTACTGTATAAACAAATAATTTATAAGATATTTTTAAAATAAATAACTTCAATACATTAATATCAGAAATATTTATGGTTGATATCAATGAAAAACTTTTCAATTTAAGCTTAATTTATTGATAGAAAAATAAGTTGATGTAAAAACAATATTTACGACAAACTAGTTTTCTGTTCCCATTGAATCGTTATCCAGTTTAAGCTTCAAATTCTTAATCTTATCATAAAATTTTGAGCTTTTCATGCTATCATTACTACCATCTTTCATATATTCATCCTTTAAGACACCATTTCTTCGACGTCCACTTCTTTTCTTCATTTTCGGTCCGAATTCCGAAGACTGAACATCGCTTTCATTGATGAATATTTTTCGTCTCAAATTTTTCAAGACAAACACACCTTCAGATACATCTCTCATATCATTCTCAGCATCTATTAGTATAAAACTGACGATTAATAAAAAGAATACCAAAATTTCAGTTGAACAAAAAGTTTTCATTTTTATAGATAGTAAAAGTTTAGTGACACTGAATGGGACACTAAATGGGATACTTATGCAGACTAAAAGTTATTCTCAATTTATAATGTTTATAAACAATGAAAAAAATCGAATTTTAGAACAACTGCTGATTAAAGTGGATTAATTCAATTGTTTTTTGAATAATAATTAAACATAGGAAGGGAGAGAGAGAGAGAGAGAGAGAGAGAGAGAGAGAGAGAGAGAGAGAGAGAGAGAGAGAGAGAGAATGAGAACAATAAATATGAATTTTAGGACAATCCAGAGAATCAATTGAAAAGGTTTGCCTTATTCCAGGTTTTGCATTATTAGATTGTTAAAATGTGTGCAAATACATATTCAGAACATGAATATTTTTTAGATAATTCAATCAAATGACTTAGAGAGAGGATATTGACTTGCAATTAGTGTGTTTAACAGTACCAACATTTGAATGCGAAAAATGAAAGGATTTCTTAAAATTTTTGGTTAATTATTGAAAATTGAATAACTCATACATTTTAAGTTGAATTTCTACTAGAAAAAAGCATTTGAAAATACCTCGGGTCAGAGCAAATAAACACTTTGAGAAATTTTCATAAAACAAAGTGGGCAGTGAATATTTGAAAAATTAATTGAATTTTGCGTAAATAGTGTGAACTTTTATGCTTTAATAACAAATAATAACAGAGTGGATAACAAAATTGAGCTCAATTTTATTTTTATTAAATTAACTTCGATTTTGATCAAATTTTGTATACATATGAAGCTGAAGGTGTTCAGTTCTAATATGTGCAACTTTTATGGCTAGTGTATAGTTTTGAAAATGTTGCATTTTTGATTTTACCGTAAGATAACTAAAAGTTTAGATATTCATGTCAGTTTCGTAATATAAAATTCACTTAAATTATATACGTAAATATTTTTTTGAGGGCGATTTTAAAACTTTTTATGTGTTTTTGTGCTTTAATTGAATTTGTATTGAACATTACAATACACGGTAGAATACAATAAAGGTACACTTTTACAGTTTTTCTATTTCTATATTACTTAAAATTTAGCCTAAATTAATTGTATCTCTTAACTCTCCTTCTCTTTTACATTCTCATGCTTTGTATAAACTTTGTCTACTTTGAGATAGTGAGGCTGAGTATAAGATATACCTGTATTTTATTGTTTATAACTTTCAAATTTTAACTTTTCATCGCTTTTTTACGAAGCGCTGCAATACAAGGCATGAGAATGTAAAAGAGAATGAGAACTACAATTTCTGTCAAAATTTGTGTCAAGTTTTTGTACATCATATTTATTGTAACCTTTTCTTCAATTATTGTGTAAATAAAGTATACATTTTCGTGAACTACAGTCAAAACTTCATTTAGAAATAAAGCCATATTTAAAGTTTGTTAAATAGCGCAAACTCTTTAATATGACATAAAAATGGCAATTATTGTAAATTACAATAAAAAAAATGATTTGACTGATTGATTGATTAAAGTTATACATTTATTATTGTTTATGTTTATTTTTTATTGTAATAAACAATAGTCCCCTTTTCTATGCTATATGAAAGAGTTTGCACTAATTAACAAATTTTAATTATGACTTTATTTCTAAGTCAAGATTTGACTGCGGTTCACGAATTTCTCAAAATAAATAAACAATCTTTACTTTTATTCATAAAAACAAAGTTCATAGTAAAAGAAATTAATATTAGGATTTTGATAGGTTTCGTAACTTCTCCCCAATTAATGATAAATTTTAGTTTTTACATAAATTTTATAATTTTGAAATTGCTTTCTAATCAAATTTCTACATATTTTGTTATGTTTGTAACTTAGAAATGATTATAATTGCTTTTATTTTTTTTATTAAATACATATTAAACCTGGTTAAAAATTAAAATAGAATTAGTGAAGAATTTTTAATCATGTATCAATTAAGTTATATTATATGAAAATATTTTTCAAAAACCATATTTAAAAATTGCTTAAATGCTATCGCAATATCAAAAATATTAAGAAATATGAGAAAAAGTTATTAATATATAAAAAATATTATCTTTATATAAATTTAAAACTCAATCATTAAACATATGGTCTATTCATAACCTTATTAAAAGAATTTAATTAAAGTTATTATAATTAAGTGGCTTAGCCTTAGTAATAAGTGAAACTGTTGGCGTGACAGCTTATTTTTGAATCCCAGTCAACCTCCTTAAAAACATATTACACTGATTTTTGATAGCTTTCTGGGTACGCAACTATTCAAAAAGATATCCATTTGAAAAGTGTATATTTTATAACTGCTTTACATCTGTATTTTAAACTAAAAGTTACTCTCATAAACTTAATGATGAAGACTATCACTCTAATTATGAATAAGTTCATAAAAACTCTCTTTATAGCTAAAGATATATATTTGGAACAAATGATGTCAATCAACTATTTCGATGCAAACAACTTTGGCTGTCGTTAATGTCAAGCATAGAAGTGAAATTTAATTAAAATCTTCGACTCTTCATCTAAATTCTCTGTTTGGTTACATAGATGGGAGTGATTCACTTTCTAAAACAACGAAATAGTTTTCTGAAACTTTCGAAAAATATAATAACATAAGTTTAGATGTAATTACAAACTGGAAAGCATAGAATGATAGCATGAAAAATGGTAGGCAAAACTTGCTGCACTACTACTACTGCCAAAAGTAGCTGCGGTATTATTAACATATATACTTTCGTGCAAAGAATATTCCCAAATTCATTTCACTGCACTGTAAAATAAGACTCACAGAGAAAGTAAAAAGTTAAGAAAACACCTTAAATAACAATCAGTTCAATCAACTGATAAGACATAAAAACATTTAAATTCATAGTTTGAAAAGCATGCTTTCAATAAAGTTTTTGTTAACAAAAATTTAGCCTCAAAATCATTTACAGTATTTATGAGTAAGTTTTAAAACATTCAATATTATCAGTTATTTGTTCGTACAATTATGGTTCGTACATCTCCCTTGATACCTGATGCGTGCAGACGATAAATCAGGGGAAACATAAAAATTTAATAGTTTCATAGAGAGGAAGAGAGCTATAGTTCAGTTATTAACTCAAAGTTTATGAATAAAAATTAACACTTGATTCATGAATGATAAGAGAAATATTTATTGACTCACATATGAATGACTCGATTGCAAAAGACCCTAAGTCTCATAGCACTGAAATGAGTAAAACGCATTCAAGGTTACGCATTGTTTTAAAGTTTGCTTATAATTACATTGATTATTAAAATCATTACTTTCTATTATTTAAATTTCTATCCATTTTAAAAATTAAAACTTATCCTGAATCTAATTATATGGATAGGGTATGAGTTAAAATGAAGATTTAAAATAAAATCCAAAAAAGAGGTTATGTGAAGTTAGGGTCTTCTGCAATCGAGTCATTCATATGGTGAATAAGTCATACAGAAAAGATATAAATTATTTGAAAGTATAATGATTAATGTTTTAATTTTAATACTTTTGAATAAGTAATTAAATGAATGAGCAACCCTTAAAAATTTGTTCTCCACGCATCAGTCAGGGATTGACAAAGGGAGATGCACTTCACGACAATTGTACAATTGTACTCAAAAAAAGGTGTATTGAGTGAAAGTATATATGGTAAGATCCGTGGCTGCTTTTGACACCAGTAGTACTTATGAATTGTATTCAAATAAATAAATTAAACTTAAATTATTGTTTATTGAAAAAAGCAATTGTATTCTGAATAGTAAATTTGCTTTTTTCTATTACATTTTATAAATAATAAATAATTGTTGAAATATTGCTCAATAGGTTTTTGTTGTTTGTACTCAAGCTTATGCTTATGTAAGAAAATTCATATCAAGATTAATATTGTTTCGGGTTTTAAAAGTAACTTTTAATTTAATCAAATTTAATAATTATTAATTTACTTGAAATTACAAATACCTGTCAGGAAATTAAACGAAATCTATTAATATTTCTCTTAACATTTTGATCTATTTGTTAAAAATAATTTAATAAACATTTAGTTTCTATGTCTTAAAAAAGTACATTTAATATAATTTAAAATCATGATTATTTAGGGAAAAAATTTGAATACTGTATTATGATATTCAGTTATATATATACTTCTATTTAAAATTTGAATTGAGAAATATTAATGAACTAATATTTTATTTATTTAATGCTCAGACGCACGTAACCCATAAACACAGAGATATAAATTAAGTTTAATTGAATTGTATAAATATATGATCCGTTTTTGTCAAGTCCTGCGTTTTTGAAGTCTGCAAATAATGTATAATAAAGGCTTAGGTCAAACGGTGTAAATTACGGTAATTTACTGCGATTGATCATATTTTACTGTAATTTATGGTCAAACTATTGTAGCGCTATCTGTATGTCATTTATCTAGTATTTTTATGAAACATTTCTATGAAAATTGAACCTAAAATTATTTTTCATAAACTTAATTTTGAAATCATTTATAAAAAAAACCTATAAAACGTTAAGCGTATTTTTTCAAAAAATTGAAGAATACACACAAAAGATCACAACAGACTTATAAATTCTCGAGTTCAACATTTATTAGTTGTTGAAACTCATTTGAAATAAACAATTTAAGTTCTAATTCTTTTCTTCTGAAAATATTGCCATTGATTGTGATGAGAATCATGCATACAATGATAGTCATATACAATTAATCGTATTTTAATTATTTTTATTTGAATAAAATATAAATTACCTTAATTTACCATATTTCACCGTAATTTACCGTAAATTATATACAATTCATAATTCACTGTAAATAATCAACGTTACTTAAGTCTAATGAAAAGCAAAAAAATATAATAATAATAGCCATAAAAAATTAGAGTTATTGAAACTCTTATCTAATTGAAAAATCCATTCAAAAACTTAAACTTTCTGTTCAAACTTTTGACGATTCTTTCAAATAGTGACTAACAGCTAGTTTACATTTGATATGAGTTTATATAGAAAATAGATATTAATTGCTGTCTACCTTTGATAAACATTTATCAATTGCATGATAAGAGTCAGATAAATAAAAATCTCAATCGAAAATAAATTCATAGCTTGTAGTGATTAATGAGTTATAAATGTAAAGTAAATATAGCTTAAGAGTCATTTTCTTATTTAAAACTTGAAAAACGCACGTTTTGAAGAAAACTGATTTTATGAGACTAATGGGAAACGCATTCCTGTTTTGTTTTGGTTTATATAAATGTTTCGTAACAGCACTTATTATAATTACATTTAACTTTTCATAGAGAATAAGATTTTGAAACACTAACTATAAGTTTTTATTAAAATTAACTTAATGTTTACTCTTAATTTTGTCCCTCTTTTAAGTTTTTTAATTAACTTATCTTTATCTAAATTCTATTTAATTTGACTGAAAATTATATTTTCTTTCGCTTACTGAAAGCGAAACACTTTTCCAATGCTTTAATATTAGATATGAATTTATTCATAACTCAGTTGTTGAAAAATTTGAAAAATGAAATTTAACTTTTTCTGTATGTGATTAAATATATTACTTTTCATTAGTAATTATAATTATATTTTGATTTTATTCATTAATTATGAAACACACAGTTGGCTCTGTAGTTAACCCACTTAAATATAAGATAATTATTAAATTTGTTTAATAAATGAATTTTTTCTTAATCACTATCAAAATTGAGCTTCCAGAGACTTTTGAATTTTCAATTTTTTTGTATAAAATCATTTTCTAAAATTGATCAAATATTTTTAGGGCCAAAAATGTTATCTATGATATATTCAAGAAAAATGTTTTTTAGTCATTTCTTTTTTAATTATTGTTATTTAATTGTATTTAAGGACTCTATCTTTAAAGAACAAATGCTAAAAACCCATAGACTTTTACATATAAGGAAAAGTTACATTCCTTGCACTTTTTATCCACAAGAATTACTTATCATAACTACAAAACTTGTTCTTAAGCTTCAAATTAAGTTTCAAAAATGGTATTCGGCATCACAGACAGAAAAATAAATAAATTCTAGAATAAAAGATTTATTTTGCAGTGATTCAATTACACAACAGTCTTGAATGTTTTGAGAATACCCTCATCTAAACATATGCTCTCTTATATTAACCCATTCTTTCATCACGCATTCTCTTCATAACTCCTTCCACATTATATTTTATTCATATCTTTTTAGTAAGCAATTTGTGCACTATATGTTTGTTATTGTTATCACGCGATTGTTTTTTCGCACGCAATCATATTAAAGAATGCAAAATGAAATACAGTTATAGAATCAAACGACACTTTTATTAACCACAAAGCCTCACATTTAATAAATAATTAATAATCAAATATTGATTATAAATGAAAACTTCTAAACTATTTTCGATCACAAAAATATAGAATAAGAGTTTATTAGAGATGGGTATCGGGTCTCGAATACTAATTCAAGCTCGAGAAAGGCTGAGTCTAGAAGTGAATTTTTAAGGAACACGAGTATTTTACTTCTAAAAATACCCATTACTAGAATTCATTAATCATCGAAAGATTGTAATTCTATTTAAATGATTTCTCAAAAAATTATAATTCTTCACTTCATTCTACCTCTCATTTAATAAACTATTTATTAATGGTATTATAGTCATAATCAATATAAAGTAACTTTTTTCATGTCTTAACTATTATATACTATTAGCCGAGTTATAGCCAAAAGACTGAAACTTTGAGATCTTAGCAGAAGAAATTCAAGAGCATTCTTATTAACCTTTATTACCTTTAAATTTATTGTTAGAGATGCTATCATTTTATTAGTTTTTAGTACCATTCCGTGTGACAAAATAGCAATAAGTTCTACTTTAAAACCTCCCCAAAGAATATTCGTATATTTTTGTCATACTATTTGTAAAATCAATAGTATTTATCAAAATAACAAAACTGCGATTTCAATTTAATAAGCCATTCTTCATGTTAGAAAAATAATTATCACAAATACCTAAATTTTAATCACTCTGTTGTTGTGACTCCAATATAAAGGTAAGTTCAAGTTTTTATCAATTTCTTTCAAATATATATCAATCATTTTACGGAAACTTTTTGAATCATCAGAAAATTATCTAAAGTTATATCTATTTATTTGATTTCCAAAATCTGAAAATTTCTGTACTGAAAATTGAGATTTTTTGAACTAGTCGTGGAACAAAACGAGTTCATATTGTCTGTCTGTAGCCAACTCGTTAGGCATTTCATTAAGAAGTCGCAGTGCAGTCACATCATAGCTAAAATTTATTGAAAGCCTGTAGATATCCCTATCAAAACATTTCATATAATAAGTTTATATCAATCAAATATTTTTATAGACATTTTTTTAGTCTCTCTAGTCTTTTTTTTATAAAGTACGGAAAACGGCAACACTCGCGACCTCTTTATGAAAAGCGTTACGAACTGTAGTCCAATACTTTAATTGTTGCCAAAAATTTCAAATAAAATAAAATTATCTGAATTTCAATATTATTGAAGGATTTAATCGTTGCAAAAATGATAAAAACATAATTTAGAGGTCTTTATCATTCAAATACATCAACAACTATTACAAAACGAGTTATAATACTAAATCAGTCTTGTTTTCTCATTTTCAAACTCATATATCGAAGTTATTTCTTGATATTACTCTTATTTTATCTCAGCTTCAAAAATAAAGGCCTTTTTAAACGAGAAAAAAGTTAAACAATCATTTTCTATTGATGGGAAAAACATATACTTTCTCTGAACAAATTTTCATGAATGATAATGATTTGAAAATGTTCAGGTATTTTATCTTCCATATCATAACATGTCGAGATTCAGATCGAAACGCGGATCACATTAAATACATGGATATCTAATTTGATTAGATTTTTGAGGAGAAGCGCAGTCGCACATAAGGGAAAAACAATAAAATTGATTGTCTATTTTTGTATTTAAAACTTTGAAACTATTTTGAAACTTTTAAAATTTGAATGAAGCGCCTCAACTATATTGAATAATTATAAATTTGCCACATAATAATGCAAACCATTGAAACTCGTCTGATCCGTGTTTCGCTCTGAATCTCGACACATATAATTAAGTCATTAACAAGTTAATTGAATAAACAATACATGTTTTTGAAATTCTTTGTGAGATTAAAAAGATTGTTGAATGAAAATCATTGATATGGACAAGCATGAGTATGCGGCAAGTTGTAGATAGGCTGAAACCCCTTTATCCTTGTAATGCTAGCGATGATCTTTGGTTCCATACAAAACTTATAGAAAAACATGTTATGCGCGAAAGCATTTCATCTCTTGCAGTTTCAATAGTAGTACTCCATTTCATAGATCTAAACTAGAAACCTATACTTTTGAGGCCCTATTTATCTTGCACTGTACACACAAGACCCAAAATCCACTCAGTCGTCAATTTGATAAGATTTATAATTTTAGAGATAACTGTTTATCACAATTTGAATCTTGTCAAAAACTAATAACTAGTTATCATAACTTATATGACTTTCAAAAAATGAAAACATCCAACTATTTTTGAGATTTCTTCGGAATCTATTTATTTGAATCATATTTAATATATATAAAAAAAATTCAAGATATCTTTCAATGGAGATATTGAAGAATCAAAATTTATTGATAGTAGAAGTTATACAGTGAAGCACAACTTCGAATGCATTTTTCTCGTTTCCATGCATTGAGAGATAGGATGTTTCAATTTGTTGGCAGTCATATGTCATAAGTCATAAGTCATTTGTCATTTAATAAATAAGTCAAGTCAGACATTGTCTTTATAAATCAAAGCATGTTTTCGTTCTAATATTAATGTTAATTAAATTGAATTAATATTTGAAATTATAATCTTTTATTATTTATAAACTACTTTGTTATAATTGTTGAAAATAATTTCGGTCTAAACTCCCAATATTTGAATTAATTGCATAAATATTAGAATCAAAACATGCTTTCATTGATAGAGACAATGACTGACTTTCACTTATTTATAAAATGATATAATAAGTTATGATAACTCGAGTTTTATCCTTATATGTGATTGCGAGTGGTAAGAAAGAGTACATTTAAGGGGTTTGCATACAATTGTGTGTTGTCATATTGAAGGCCTTTAAAGAACTCTTGTTTTACACTCACACATAAAGACTGAACTAGTCATTAGTTTTTCATTAGATTCAAACTGTGATAATTAGTATTTTACAAGTCTTATGAAAACTACACTAAAGTTGATGAGAGCATGGATTTGATTTTTTGACTTTACTAAAAATGCGAAAATTATATAAGATCTAAATATTCGTGTAACAAGTCATAAGTTTTTACACAGTTTTATTCACCATCTGTTCTATTCTATTAGGTTTGAGAAATTGCTTAATTCATGTTCATGTAAACTACAAGTAATAGTAATCTAAATTAATAAGATTTTTATGTCGATTAAACATTTTGATGAGCCCTTTAATAATCCTTAATGAGAATAAAAGTTATTTGTTTTAAGCCTCAACTGCACGCACTTTTCGAAAAATACTAATTCAATTAAGCCATAAAATCGATATGAAAACCATTTTCTTAAGTTTTGTCAATTTGAATGAATTGATTTTTATGTTTAAATTAAATTGAAATAATCAGTATTACACTGAATTAAATATTGTATCAGTTTTGAGCTTATTTTAAAAGTAGTTTTAAAAGTTTTTTTTTATGAAAAATGCAAGTTTCGATTATATTGAGTAACGCAGGCGTTACAGCTAATTTATTTTACTTTATGTAATTAACTTAAATATGATGTTATGTAATTAAATTTCTCTGGATTATCTCATTTGGTTCAAAAGTTATTCACAAAATTTCAATGGTTTTATAGTTATGAAAAGGAGTGTTAATTAAGATTCATTACTCATTTATAAAGTATTTTATTGAGTCAAAGAAGAGAACTTTTTATAATAAAGAGATATCAGCATATTTTAATTTTCATCTCACTTACTAAGAGATTGATTTAAACTCAAATATGAAGAGTTCTGTTCTAAATAAACGGAATCTCTTTTAATAAAGTGATTTAAAAAGCTAGAGTTTTTGCAAAATCTTATAATAAACTTTTTAATTTAAAAAATCAAAGTAATATCATTTAACGTCTGGTGGGACAAATTGGTTGAAATGTTTTTGTCCATTATTTTTTATGATGAGATATCTCATTTTAAAGTTCATTTATTCGTTAATCTCTCACTACCATTCAAAAAATTGATTTATCATTAGCATCAAAATAACACCTATTAAAACAAGTGCCTCTTTGTGTATGTAAAGTCGTGGAAATCTCAAAAGCGCCTACGCGTAACTCCTTGCACTTTTGTCCAGACTTTAAATACAAAATTTTACTTCAATAATTCTCTCAAACAACTCCAAAAATAGATTCAATCGATAGAATTCGGCGAGACGAGTCGAACCATACCAATTTTGTGAGATGCGCCCATCCGTTTTTGGTTAAAACCTCGTTATTTTAAATTTGATATTTTGAAAAGTAAGAATGCTTAAAGAACGGGAGGAAGTATCTCCACAAAAAATATTTGGCTCGACTCGTCTCGTAGAGTTCTATCGATTGAACCTATTTTTGGAGTTGTTTGGGGGGGATTTTTGAAGTAAAATTTTGTATTTAAAGTCTGGACAAAAGTAAAAGGAGTTATGCGTAGGTGCTTTTGAGATTGCCAACACTTTACACTTGATTTATTTTGTTTCGATGATATTTATACTTAATAGCAATACATCTTAAAGTTTTTATAATGCAAAGCTATATAAAAACCTTGTTATACACGAAAGTATATATCTCTTGATTCATCAAAACTAAATAAATGAAGTGTATGAACCTGTTTAGTAAACTCCCATGACTTTTCAAATTTGACCACTTTTCCTCCTGTAAAGCACAGTCTTTTTGAAACAAACACGTTTTGTAAGGGGTAGTACTTTTGCACACAATACTATTTAATGGATATTTGTGATTTGCTCAAATAAAGATAATTAAGACTTTTGCTTTAAATATCAACTTTTAAGGCAATAAAACTTTAGCAGTCAACTCTATTATTTATTTTATAAACACAATTAGTTATTATTTAAAACAAAAGTCTTAATTTTCTTTGCTTATAGTTAAGCAACTAATCACAAACATCCATTAAATAGTATTGTTTGCAAACGTACCCATTGCAAATAGACCCATTACAAAATGTGTTTGTTTCACAAGACTGCTTTACAGGAAAGAAAAGTAGTCAAATTTGAAAAGTCTCTAAAGTTTACAATATCGTTAATAATTGTTTGCCCATAAGAAGAACATTGTAATGTTATTCCAGTAGAGAAAATCTCTTAAGCATGCTTTCTTACAAAATAAGCAATACAAAAACTTTCAACTTTATTTTGTAAGAAAGCATGCTTTAGGGATTTTCTCCAATTGGAATTGCATTGTAATGGTTTTTTATGGGCAAATAATTACGAACGATACTGTAAGCTAGCACTCAAAACGATCTTGACGGCAGACACTTCTAACTAAATATGCTTATTTAAATACATATTCAGTTAGATGTGCCGTCAAGATCTTTTTGAGTGCTAGCTTATTGCAAAATTTCGGATATCCTTCTAAAGCATATTGATAAATGATATAAGTGATTGCTTGACCAGGAATCCAGAGATAAGAAAATCAATTGAAAAGCTCTATCAAGTTTAGATCCCAAATTAGTCGGTACTGAATCAAAGAATAATTTTTCAATATCCAGAAAGAATATCCTTTATAATATCAAAAATAATAATGTTTTATGTCTTTAATGAGAAATTTCTACAGTCAATACTATAAAGCACTTCTAATTGCTTCAAAAAACTCACTAATATTAAGTGTCATACGTATTATGTTTATGTAAAACATATATCGATTATGCAAAACATACTTTACATACAAATATTTAAAAAACTAACGATTAATAATTATTGAATAAATAAGACTTCATGGTTATAATGATGATTATTTTATTATTTATACTTATTATATTAGATAATAGATTTTGATGTCATGAAAAAGAACAAAACTAGAGTTAGAGAAGAGTTATAAAAGTTTTTCACGCAATCGCTGTAATAAACGTGAACTTCTAGTGTAAAACTATCGATATTTTCCTATTATATATAAAACTTGGTTCAAATATTGTACAGATATACTATTGTTGAGCATAGTTATAGACCCGTTATAAAAGTTTTCAAGTGTTTGATTCACTCGATTCTCAAAACACTCTATATCTCGAAAAAACTTTAATCACTTTTCACTTGTATTCATTGCAGGTCAGAAAGTGTTTATAAACTATTGAGATCTAATTTCTTTCTCTCACTCTTTCTTTGTTTAAAGAAAGATTATATAAAAAAGATATATTTTCAATATCTTTTAGTCTTTAAAATTCTTTACTATTGAAGTTTTCTGAAAAAAATTCAAGTTTATTACAGAAAGTTTCACTTCAGTATCAAAATAGTGAACCCAATAATAAATAATTGGAGAATAAAAGTAAATATTTCGATAAATTAGTGTTTTTCAAGTTTTCCCTCAGAAATAGTTTATTTTACTTGAAGTTGAATTTGATTTAAGATTGAAGTTTAAATTTTTCTGCTTTAAACCTAGAGTAGAAAATATTACTTTGAAAGTGCTTTAAATATTTTTTCATCTCAACTTTACGTGTGATCCTAACGTCTAATCGCTTTTGTTGCTGAAAAGTAAGTATTTTATGCAATTAAATATAAAAAAAAGTATTACTTTTCAACTGTGAAAAATTTAATTAACATTGATTTTTTCAACATTTATTATATGATTTTTGAATGTTTTAAAAAGTTTTCCATCCTTACAGACACTCACTTTTACAATGATTTTATTTCAAGCATCAAATAATTTCAAATTAATTTATAACAATGATATTCTGTTTTATGAATCCATTAACCAAAACACAGTTTGTGTATTAAGTAATAGAAACTGTTATATTAAAAGTACTGATTCATTATATACAATATAATAAAAAAATTATGAGTAAACGAAAAGAATACAAAGTCAGTAGAATTTAAAGATATTGTCGATACTTAACAAAACCTCATTAAAGTAAAGATTTGTTTAGAGAGCAATTAACTCAATAAACTTATGCATATTTTAGATTAATAATAGGATAACACGATAAGGTTATTGTCTATTTTCCAAAGAGTAATAATTTATTTAAAGAAAATATACAGGAATTTTTTTTCAAATTTTATTATCCAGTTATGAAATATTTGCTCATTTATGGCAACTCTGCTTTGAATATAAAAGGAAAGCAATCATGAAAGATAAATATTATCCTTTGTGTATATTTAAATTACATTTGTATCAGAAAAAAATAATACAAACATTTTTAGCTTTGTTTGAAAGGAGAAAATACGATAAAATGTTATTGATTTACATTAAGATATAGTTTAGTGAAAAAATTTCTATTGTATTCATGAATGAGAACTCTAAAGATTTATAGAAAATTTGAGACTTTGAATGCAAATCACGAACTGTTAGTTATCTAAATGTTGGATACATTTAAACTTCATAAAAGACGAGTTGTTAAACTGATTAAAATAATTGAGTTTTAAAATACGTTGTAAAAAGTTTTCTTTTCAAAAACTGATTATTGAACAACTTTTAAGTCTTTTAGTTATTACATCTTTCTTTTCAAATACATAATTTCGAATTCTGAGACACTTGTCTTAAATATTATGATAAAATTCAAGAATAATCCTTCAGTTAATGTAAACTTTTATATAGAGTAAAAGATATTCTGATATTTCTATTGCAGATTTAAAGCTCAAAATTGAATAAAAAATAAATAAAAGGTATCCAAAAATGAAAAAATTGATTAATCGAAGCGAAACAATCGGATGCAGAAATATGGCGTATATTATTCTTGTATTAGTCTTATTACCATTAATCACATTACTTGATGCACAACAGAATACGGTATTTTAATTTTCATATATTTGAACGTGATAGTTTTCAAACAAATTTTCAAGCTTTATTTCAACCATTTAAGCGCTATATGTCCTCTGTTTTGTAAAATAGCAAAACATATAGGCCTAAAAAGTAAAATAAGAATTTTGAGATAACATTCTGAACACAAGTCACAAAATTTGGTTGAATTTCTTACTCCTTTAAATTGACAAAATTGAGAAAAACTGGTTGTTGACAGTCAGAAGGTTTCTTCTAATCAGTAATCAATGAAAAATATTTATTAATAATTATTGTTATTAATAACTGGTGACAGTATAACACACAAAAATATTGTTTGCAGGAATTTATTTGTAAAGAGAGCTGAAGATGGATCGTTTGAACATTTAATTAAATGAATATATCAATAGTGATAATTGAAATCACTTTTATTAATATTGAAATGAATTGCTTTATTGATAATAAGGCTTAAAGCTTATAGAGATGTACACTCATAAATTCATACATGGCATACATTTATAGGAATTAATATGTTCTCCAGTTGAGGTCTATTGTTAACGGCTATTGTTAAGGGTTGTTATGAGTTATTAGTTTAGGTTCAGTACTAGACTCAACCCTAAGTTAATACAATGATAAGGCTATTGATCATGTAATACAAAATAAATTTGAATTGAACTTTTTGAAGTGTTACACAAAAAAGGAAACATTCAGATAAAATATAGTATTGTTAACTATGATTTAGGTTTATATGTAACCAAATTCAATGATAAAATGTATTTGAAGTAATAATTTTGTGCGTCATAGACTTTTGGTGTTAAACAGTGATCTGATTTGATGAAACATTTGATCATCGATTGTATAATTTACAGGTTTAGTCTGGCAAAAGCCATATATAAGATCCTAACTCTCAAACGCATTAGTTTTCTCGTATATAATATTAAGCACTCCGTTGAGTGCACTTCTCTAAAGGCCTTTAAAGCCATTAATAATAAAAATAATTTGAATTATAATTAAATTAAGACTTTTATTTTTATGAATATAATCAAGTGTTGGACCAATCCATCCATAGCTCTACAGTTATAACCTCTACACACAAACGAATTTATGTGTTTCACAGCTCTATCAATCGGTCAAAGATCGAAACTTAACAAAATTTTCTGAATTGAGTTACGAAATTACATCATTGATATCTCAAACAACTTGATTTACTGACATGTTATGTTAACATTGTTTTCGCAAAACAGAGAACATATAAACTCATACAAACTTTATTATAGGCAAAAATATAAAAGCTTTAGTCTTTAGTTATTTTAGTACTAAATATTAGTTTCTGTAATAAAAATAATAGTCAATCAAATCTTTATTAGTCTAATCGAAAATATTTTTATGTACGTATTGATAAAGTTATTACAAAACTTACATAAAAAGATATAAAAAGCTTTCCATATTTGTAATAATAAAATACACTCAAGAATATGAGTAAAAGAAAAATTCGATTTCAATGTTAAACTTCTAAACTTATGTTAAATTACTTTTAGATTACACTTTTCATGAAAGATCTCTGAAATCATCAGAGATTTTTGAACTTTGTCTAGAAATATATATTTAAACAAAATTCAAGTTTAGAGAAAAGCTTCTTTATATATAGAAAATATAAAAGCTTTTTCTCATAATATGGATATTAAGCCTAAACATGAAAATATATATTATAGAAGTTGGAAAACGATAGTAACAAAATAGTAGAATCAAAGCGGGCAGGATTTCTACCATCAAGAGGTCGTAGATTCTGGAGTATCTTTGACTGGGACGACAGCGACGAGAAAAGAGCCGGCTTTATGCCTATGAGAGGCCGTAAAGCAGGCTTTATGCCGATGAGAGGCAAGAAATCGCCTGAAAACTACCCGATGGACGACTACATTGATATGGATTCAACACTTAATACGGACTCTGATCTTGGAATTGATAATGAGTTACAGTTAGGAAAAAGAGCTTCGTTTATGGCTATGAGAGGAAAGAAAGCTTTTCATGCGATGAGAGGCAAAAAAGCCTTTAATGGTTATTATCCGCAGTTTAGTCCAGTTGACAACAATATGGATAAGAAATCTTCAGCTTTCTTCGGAACCAGAGGTTAAAAACTGCTTGTGTTAAGAGTTTTTTGTTTTCTTTGCTGAAGAAAACTATTCAAATTAGTTTTATTTGTTTTAAAATATATTTGTAAACTAATTTTTGATGCAAATTATTTGAAAAAATATTTATCTTAAACAGTTATCTTGTTTTTTTGTCTTTTATTATCGAAACGTTTTCACTATTTTTCATTAAAATGAAACTCAGAAGTTTTTAAAACAAATGTAATAATCATTTTTTATTTTATATATTTTGCAAACAATAGATTTTTTGATTTTTAGATTTTTTTGAGTATTTGTTTTATTTGTTTAATTTGTTTAAATTTAATATTTCATGTGAGTTAAGAAAATGTATTTGAATTATAATCATCAATAAAGTTGTTAATTTGTAAAATTTTTGTTTAGAAAACTTTATTTACTCATTAAACGATTGATTGATAGGAACTTTTATTAGTGTTGTTTCACTTTTCGCGAAACCAAAATCGAAAAAAGCAAAATCAAATGATTTTGCTTTAAAAAAATCAAAAGCAATCAAAATAAAACTCTTCGTTCATTTAATACTTAAGCTAAAAAATAAGAGATAATTGTTTTTATCAAGAATAATGAATACTATATGAATTCTCTCAACTATAAATATTTGAATTAAGTATACGTTTTTTAATTAGCTTTTTGAATATGAATATTCATGTAAAGCTAGTTTTGTATTGAGAACCTCATAAACATTTAAAAATCAAAACAATATGCATTTAAACCCCTACTAAAAGAGTGTTATGACGTTCAAAAGCGCTTTATATAGAATAATAAAAACTAAGTCAAACAGAATTATAGTATGAGAAGAGATTTAAGTAATTAAGAAGTCAGAAGTCTTAAAAACACTAAATTCAACATTTGATACAGTTTTTGTCAGAAGTGTACAATCATTAAGATAACTGAGTACTTCGGTTTTTAATGATTTTCTGTATCTTAACTTTGATTATTTTGAATGAAAATTTTTATGAGTGAAGTGTCGGTTGGGAAGAACATTTTGGCTGAGAGGCGACATCAGCTTACTTATGGCCTACCATTGGATACAGGTCATTTGCGAGGGAGAACGAGATGATAATTTTCAAATTCTGATGCAGGAAATCGAAAATACTAAAAAAATTAATGGATACGTGTTTTTTTGGTTGGCTTAAAACTACTTAACTTCGAAGTGACAGCACCTCAAATCTCAAAAATTAGAAATTTATATGAGCCATAACATTGTTATTTTTAGACCGAAAATCTTCAAATTGGTATCAAATGAAAGCTTTTTGAAAGCTCTTTCAAGATATCATATTGATATAGACATTGGATAGAATTCAGGTTATTATATAGATTTAATTATTTTCCTACTCATTTTAAATTCCTCATTATTCAAATTGAAAAAAAAACATTGAATTTTATAACAAAGCAAATATACATAGGAATATAATTAAGGCTATATAATTATTCAAATTGAAATCCAGTGTCTAGATATCAAATTTGATACCAATTTGAAGATTTTCGGTCTAAGAATAACAATGTTGTGCATCAAAAATTGGCGTTTTTGAAGTTTGAGGTGCTGTCACTTCGAAGTTAAGAAGTTTTAAGCCAAACAAAAAAACACGTATTCATTAATATTTTAGTATTTTCGATTCCCTGCATCAGAATTTGAAAATTATCATCTCGTTCTCCTGAGTAAATGGCCTGTATCCATTGGTAGGCCATAAGTAAGCTGATGCCGCCTCTCAGCCAAAATGTTCTTCCCAACCGATAAAAATTTTCATCCAAAATAATCAAAGTTAAGATACTGAAAATCATCAAAAACCGAAGTACTCAGTTATTTTAATGACTGTACACTTTTTAAGGAACAAAATTGTCAAGGATTTTGCCTATGATTTTGAAGGATTTCTTCATTCATAAAATCAAAATCCATTAAACAATTATACAGAGTTAATACGTATTTAATGTGCAAATTATATGTAAATTAAGTGCAAACTTTATGCAAAGTTGGGCTTACTTTACACTTAAACAATTGAACTGAACTTTCACTAATTGACTCAAATTGGATCAACATTTCAAAAGTTTAGCTCAAAGAATGAAAAGTTAATCATGAAATTCGCGGTTAAAATGTATGATAATTTTCTAAGCGAATAAACAAATTTAATTGAATGCTCGAAGCATTTAATGAAATGTTTTTGAGTAAAGTTATATAACTGATTGATAAAATTTCATATCATATCAACAGTAACAACAACTTTGAATCTATACTCACAGTTATTCAACAGAATGTTGAGAATATTCTTTCAAATTATCCATAGTTTTGAGACATTTTATTATTTCAAATTGTTTACAGAGAATTTTGTTTATAATTCTGAAAATCCTCTGAATTATTTTCAAGTAAGTATTGGATAACAGAATATTCTTTGATTATATCTTATTCAAAAGTAATCTGAACCCCAACTCAAGTAAGTTATAAATCATTTATCGGTAATAAGAGATCATAAGAATGAGTTACCGACGAGTAAAATATCATTTATATGAGCAGGAAATTTGACAGAAGTAGTTTTGTATCCAAAATTTTTTTGGCAATCGTTAACATATAAAGAGTAAAAACAAAGAGTTATTGACGCGTATGAAAAAAGTTCACTTAAGACTAGAAGTAAAGCTTCTGTAGAAAAACTTTCGATAAGAATAAGAGTTCATAAGCTAACTATAGCTGAGTTGAGAACTTTCTGAGGTCTCTAATATTTAATGGCATCAGTAGTTATGATAATCTCGAAAAATTTGATCAAATAGTTATCTGCGTTTCATAAGTAAAAAAGATTGTTATAAATTGATAAAGAATTAGATTCAGAGCTGAAAGCGATTATTTGAGAGTTTTTATTAAAAAAATGATAGGTTTCGATTAGAAGGCTTTCATAAAGTACTCTAACTTTGACTTTTAAAAAAACTCGATTACTGTTGATTCGCATTTCGCTGAAACTCATTTGTAGAAATAATTAACTATTAAAGAATTCATTTACAAATAGCAACTGTTGATGATTAGTGAGAAGTTTTTTTAGAAGCATGAATGATGTCAAAATACTTTTATACTATTGTCGCAGAACTTATTTCATTGAAACTCAAAAGTTTCACATCAATCATGATATACTTATTTACAATAAAAAAATATTTTTGCTGAAAATGCAAAAAACATAATGCATTTCATTTATAGTGAGAATTACATTTCTTTTCATTATTTTCTGTAAGACTTTATATTTAACAAGTTCTAGAAAATTGTATTCACTAATGTTCTGTGAATTTGAATTAAAGTTTTGTCGCGTCAGATACTTATGACCTATTTTTGGGAGCAGTTTTTCACTGAATAATATATAAGAAGTATTTTTCTCTCAATAAAAGAGTTTGTGTTGAAAATAATTTGAGTTAAAGAATGAAAGATACGAATACATCATTTATTTGTCTTCAATAAAACACAAAATTATTTGATTTTTTTCGAACTAATGATTATTAATGAAAATAATAATCTAAATACTATATTAAATAAACATTTATTCTTTTCTCGATGGATTTGTAAGATATTTAGCATTTATTTCAAAAATTCTTCTGAGAGTTTGAATATATTTATGATAATTAGTCTTTTTCGCAATATAAATATTTTTCTCATTTAGAAAGTCTGTATTAACGAGAAAATAATTTATGGAATTAATCCATAAAAAGCTTCTTATAGTAAATAAGTCATTACTATAAGAATATTGTGTTCAACAAAAAGCTTTCTTATATTAAGTTTCTCTTAACTTTACATAATTAAAACAATTTATACAAAAAGCAACTTTTTTCCCAACTGTCTGTTAATTATTGTGACTTTCATTTTTCATGCCTTTGTTTGTGATGTTAAACAAAAAAAAATTGTTCAACAGAAAAAAATTTATAGACTTTCTTTCTTAAGTTGTTATCATAAAAGTGTATAAAAAATAATAAATATCAGGAAACAAGACAAGAATGATTAAATGGATTTTTCTTCTACTTTACTTCTTATACATTTGATATGTTTCGGGAAATAAGAGATTTTCTAATAGTTAGCAGTTCCACGCCTCAACTGCCCACGTTTTTACTTTGAGAATATTCACTATATTGAGGTGACCACCTCTACCAGTAAGTCCAGAATAGAGGAAAGGCCTCCCGGATTACCATTATTACGGGATTCCGGATTCTCGGGGAATAAACAAAACTTTTCATTATTTTACTCAAAAGCTCACTCCCACTTTGCATGAGAATCTTCCGAAACAGAACCAGTGTTCTCCAAGGGTGGTGTGTACCCCTTACATGAGTTTAAAAAACTGAAAAAGTAATCTTGTTCCCCCTTTGCTTTTGGACCCCCTTAGCCCTTCGAAAACTGAAAAGTATACTTTGATCTCTTTGCTTTTTCACAAAATTATTTCAATCCTGAACAACATTTGAATTTGATATACTTACTTGACTAAAATATTGATGTTATCATTAAAATAGACATTTTTATTCTGAAGAATTCTGAAGAAATTGTTCAAACCTGTGATCTGCTATTAAATTGGAGTGACCAATAAAAAATTTTATACTAATTAAAGTAATAAAATAAATAGTCAAGCAACCTATGAAAGGCGAAATTCAATCTTGTAAACTTTTTTTCTTAAAAATTTAAAGATTGTAAAACTTATCTTAATATGCAGCCAAGTTTAATAAATTTTTATAAACATTTTAAAAACCTTTTTTGCATCAAAATAGCAATAAAAATTATATTTATTTTGAAAATTTCGGGAAAAATATTTTTGACTAGAAAAAGCTGGCGGGAAGAAAATTTCCCGCGAAAATATTGTCTATCAAATCCGATGAGTTTACCTCGATTTCCAAGTTGATCCCATTTCCAATGTATTGACCTATGAGAACACTGGACTAACCTTACAATTTGTGCCAGAAGTTTGTCCGGTTCTTAACATATATACTTTCACTCAATACACCTTTTTTTGTGTACACAGATGTA